>JABTTQ020002909.1:0-276225 GCA_016081115.2 Rehmannia glutinosa | reverse complement strand
TACGTATTGCTGGGGTGTGCGGCGGTTCGAGCCGGTTCACGATTGATGCAGAATTTTCAATTAGAAGCCGAGTCCCAAAGTTTGGAGATTAAAGTAAATCCTCAGGAGCAGACCATGAAAAAATCTCTAGTCTAGAATTATGCGAAAAATTAAGACGGTTTGAAAGCAGTCGGTTAATGGGACGGGATGGTAGGTTTGGTTTTTTGAGACAAATATTTGGAGATTCGCAAATAAAGATACTAATTTGGAAGAAAAAAAAAAAGAAAAAATCAATATAAAAATAACGACGGATATCTTACAGAGTTAGTTTTAACTTTTGGCGTAGTCTTAAAATAAAAACTAAAACTATAATATGTAACACAAAAAATTTTAAACTTAATAACCTCTATAATACAATAATAGTCTATTATTTGGATAATTGTCCTTCTATTAACATAGAATATATTAATATATATATATATATATATATATAATTAACTAATAATTTCTATAAATTAATATGAAATAAAAACTTATATAAATTTATAATATCAATGTCTCATATACTTAACAACAACATAATAAATAAATTATATTTATAATTTACGTAATGTGGTAAAAAAATTAAAATATGATATTTTTATATTGTCATAATATGGTACTATTACTTGTTTCTCTTTTAAGTGCAATTTACTAATCATTTTAAATAATTTCAATTTCCAAATTATTTACTCTGTTTATTAATATCGAGTTTTTTAAAATTCATAATAGTTCTTGATATTATTATTTTTTAGAAATATGCTATATTCATTTAATTTCAAATAACCATAGTTAATTTAATATCAAAATAAAAATAATATAGAAATAATGTATATGTATTTATATAAAAATCTTTAAAATCGGTTCAAGCTTAGGGTCTTGATTAAGTGGTTGATGCGATTCCGTGCAGTATTTGAAAAAATCTTTGGAACAGTCTGTAAATATTTTAATAAATGCGGTTGTGGAAAGTCAAAAGTCAGGAATATTTTCGGTTCGGACATCAGAGATCTTCGGTCGAATATCCGGTTGATTCGAGTGTCTCCAAGTAAGATGCGGCGACCATTGCAATGCACGGATGAGAATCATGAGACCCAAAATTACGAGAGGATAGGATTTAAGACCATTTCAAATAAATATATATTTATTTTATATTTTCTAATTAATTAAATATGAAGACATGAAATTTTGATATTTAACATTTTACAAATGTATTGCAAATTTTAATATAATTTACAGTGAAAAATTAATTAAACAAGATAAAAAAATATTCTAATTCAAATTATTTAAAAAAATCCAAAAAAAGCATTTTATATGTATCTCTAAATTATTTAATTTTTATAACATGATAATAATTAGTATACTATTAAACCATAAGAATATATGTTTTCACTCCTCTAATATCAAAATATACTTATAGGTATGTTTTAAAAGTTTTATATTATATTTATATTACAAATATTTATTAACATAAAATACTATACCAAGTATAATGGCGTGCATCAATCCTTTTCACCCCAAAACTCTGGGAATTTTACATATTATGAATTAGAATAATAAAGTAATAGCAATCAATAATCGTTGTAGTCTGGTTGGTTAGGATACTCGGCTCTCACCGAAGACCCGGGTTCAGAATCCCGGCAACGGAATTTTTTTGTTCTATCTCATTTCTTTTAAGATTTATATCCATCTGCTCTTATTCCACTTTTGTGGCAGAACCACAATAATCTACATCAACTCATTTCTTAAAAGCAATAACAATAAAAAACTCATCATCCTGCACTGGAAAGTAGACGTCATCTCAACCGCGACAAAACCAAACATTGCTGTGATACCACTTGCTCTAAGAGTGGTTTTTAGAGAAACTTCATGCCATGTGAAAATAGGCGAATTGATTTTGTCATATCAATGAAAAAAATTATTTCGAAGGCATAAATCAGCCTAGGTGCGCCTGGCGCAAAAATCAACCAAAAATCAATCAGAAAAAAGCAAAAACAATATTGTTCTTAGGCGTTCCAGACCCTGGACCACCGGCTGCAATCTTGTATTTATGTAAACTAACATCTCACGTTCTCACTTCTTACAATCTTCTAACACTATATCATATTTCCCGCACCATCCATTAACTTCACACAAGTTTGTTCACTATCTATTGGAACTGAATCTTGTCTATTACAAAAACTACCCCCAAAAGTTTATTCCTAATTACAAAAATCTTCAGTTATTTTTAAAATCACAAAAATCATAAAAATTGTATTTACTATTTACCTAACCAACTCTTCCTCTTGAGGCCTCTTGAAGTGCAATTTTGTAAGTTAAAACAAATATGCATGGACTAGAATTTTAAAGATAACTGAGTTTTTTGTAATTACACTAAACCTCATGGTAGTTTTTGCAATTAATTCAAAATATATGGACTCGAATTCTTCCACCACAGCTCCAGAGTACGGACACGTACACAGCGAAATAAATATAGTTACAAACAAAAATACCTAAGTAGATGAAGCTTAATTTACTGCAACAAATGATGTGAGAATAATACCCATGAGAGGCTCTGCTACTGTCAACTCCAAAAAGAGGCTTCAAGCCTGAAACTTGGGAGAGAACAATGAAAGAACTCTACATGTTCATAAATATACATGCTACCAGTGCCTGCATTAATAAACTAGCTTCAAGCTACATAGAAAACAAGCTACCAAACATATACATCACAGAGCTCTTCATCTATGACACTTGTGGTCGAGAATTAGTTGGATAATAATACAAACAAGCGCCCTCGAAAAGGAAAGCAAGCCAGGATAAGAAAAGAGAATCTACATCACATAATTACAGACAAACCAAACATAGTCTCGACCTTCGGAGGAAACAAAGTTAAACTGACTTTCAACTTAATAGACATGAAGCGTTTTTCGCATGTAGTTTCCCTTCTTACATCAGAGTTTCAACTCAGCACTGCTTAGTGTCTGCTTGGATTGCGTTCACATTTCTTCTCCGACACCACATGTATCACCTCCGGCGGCGTTTTGTATCCACCTGCAAAGCTCACGTAACAGATAAATTAAAATGCACTTATTTGAAATAAAATTCTAAGGGTTAATTACAAATTCTACCCTGAGATTTAGTCAAATTACAGAATAGGGATGATTAGAAGAAAAAAAAAAAACATTGTGAGGTTCGGACTAGTTACAAAAACTCCAGAGGTTTTTGAAAATTACAAAAAAAAAAAACAAGGCTTGATTCCGTCTTACATTTTCCCTCTTATGTAAAAAAAAAAACATTTCAAAACCCCTAACATTTATAGAAATATTACATTTACTCCCTCATTTATGACATAATCAAACTAGAGGGGATTTTTGTATTTTCAAACATCTTTGGTTTTTTTTTGGGAAATTAGCCCAAAAACCTCAGGTTTTTTTTTTTATAATTATACCTACAAACTATTCCTGTTATCTTTCAAAATCCCCCTTCTTGAGCGGCGTACTTTGTAAAATATAAACAAATTGAAAGGGAGTATCTATAAGTTTGAAAGATAACTAGAATTTTTGTAATTAGACTATACCTCAAGGGTATTTTATGTAATTAACCCAATGTTTAATCTATCTAAGATCCTTGGAGCATTACAGTAGCTTAAAAAAATTTCAAGCAAACATTTTATCAGCAGAGTTGTGAGCCAAGAAATAAGAATAGTTTCCATCCTCCAAACTTCAAAGCGCATGAATGCTTTAATGAACTTGCTTCTAGTCTAGAAAATACAAATTACAAGAACAGATATAATATATAATTAGCAATGACCGGATTACCTTCGCATCAGCAATTCTTGTAGAAACATGAGAATTTTCTAGTCTCTTCTGATCCTCCGAGGAACAAGTATGGCAATAGAAGTGATCAACTCTTTTGGCTTCCTCCGGGGTCATGTCTATGCAAGTCGGATGAAACCTGAGTCAAGAGTTTGAAAGTCTTTTCACTGCCACACCAGAAAGTTTGATTTTCAAGGAACTTAAGACCTACAATGCTCCGCATAGGTTATCCATAAATCTTTAATGTACTGTGCAATTTACACCGTGATAACCCAATAAGTAATTCTTCGCGGATAACACGTTCAAGGATGTAACTGGTGTGCAAAGCTACTTTGCAGCATTTTGCAACTCAACCCCTCCACGAATTCAAAAGCAACATTTTGCTCTGTGTTTCTATCTACAGTGCAAAACTGCAACTTATATTTACACTATATAGAAGTGAAAGCTCAAATTATATGTTTATCATGTTAACATATTTTTCGGATTATATAAATTTCGATTGACCGAATCAGTAATCCTTTTTGGCTTGTTTTTCAAGAACAGTTAAGCCCTATTTGTTCCAATTTTAGTGGTGTCATGAAGTCGGATATGACGCGTCAAATTCATTTACCGATATGTTTGAAAAGCATAAATATTAGGAGAATGGGAATGAATGAAGTGGCTTGTTAAAACTTAATTGCACATGGAAAAAAAAAAGCACCTTAACAAATAACAACTGTGAAAAAGATAAAAGTAACTTGAATCTAATTAATAAAAAAAAGTCGCGTTACAGCAATGGGCTACAAGTATGGGGTTGTTGGCAATTTAAATATTGCTTCAGATAGTAAGGCGGAAAATTAATCGTTAAAGTAGGTGGCGTCACTCAAGAGATAGCTTGGTCTATATAGTCAGATTACGTTTCAGCTAACTTGAGTTTCTATCTACTAATGAAAATCGGGGTAAATAGCTAGAATATATTTGGCCAATGATAAGGTTTTAATGCTACTGCTATTGACAATCAACAGTAACTATAATATTTTAACATTTATTTGAAAAACAGAAAACTTGATTTTCCGTTGAGTTCGAACGTAAGCATCATCTATGTTGTGGGCGTATCATACAACTCTCACTTTAAATTTGCTCTTATCTTGAGTTTCCACCAAAATTCTCTTTATGGAAATAAGACAAAATCAATTTCTTTAACAGACGCACATACAATGAATAACATGATGCATATATAAAATTTCACTTATCCCACTTGAAACATTTAACTTCCAAAAACTTTGTGTATTCTAAAAAAATACGTCCTATGTAGTGTGAATTCCAGAAGCCAAAAGAAGCATCGTGGGGTTTTTATTTTTTAAAAGAAGTTTCACAATTGGCTTAAATCAAAATAGTGTAACCTCTCGGACATGTATACATAATAGGCTACGACCTCAAAATGTAATGTGATTGCATAAAATCTGAGAAGCAATGCATGAACAGTATAAGCTCAACGAAAAAAGCATAGCTCTAACATATATATATTGAGCTCCAATACCAGAAATATCATACCTTGTATGAAGCCAATCAGCAGGTATACAAAAGAATTCATGCCAAACAATGGATTGAAAAATGATTCTGGAGATATGAACTCACCAGTCACTGCATCCTTCACATTGAACCATAAGATCATCAGGATTATAAGGCATCTCACATTTACAGTACCTGCCACGGGAAAATGAGCAAGGTTGACCAAATAACCTATTCAGTACAAACATGCACTAATAAGTAGCTTACGTTATAGAAACCGATATTACTACATTATTGAGTGCATGGGTAACAAAAAGATGAGTACCCGCTATAGAAGACACTTAAAAGCATAATGAAGCAATCTTACGATCTTGTTTTTCTTTTGATTTCATAACCTAGAAATGTGGTGAAATTTACAGCATTGTCGTACCAATTCCGCAGCTTGGTACTCTAAATAAGTAACCTTAGTTAGCTTATAATCAAAATCGACCAAATACAACACGACAGCTTAACAGTCACTTGAGCCCAAATAAGGCAAAGGTAACAGCAAAAGAGATGCTTTCAAATGAGCTAGTATCCAACGCAACATATTTTTAGCTACATAAGACAAGGCATCTTAGTGATATAATCACATTATTAATTAATCAAAACTCAGTTGACGCTCCTGTTTCTTTTTTGAAAAATACTACGAACAGCGGTTAATTTCAGTTTAAACGCAGCCAAAAACGAAAATGATATTGGTAAAGCCAAATGTAAGAATTCTTCTTCAGGTACAAGCATAAAAGAAAACATAGACACAGAACATACTCATTCCCGAAAATGACACAGAATTGAAACAGAAAATTAGACATTTTAATATCAAGTTGTATAAATTAGTATTATTTTTGTATAGAAAAACTATTAATGAACTAAAATTACATAGTACAGAAACACTAGAACATTTTCCCATAACATTGATTGATGACAGAAATTAGAAACCAAGGAACTCTTTCAATTCCATTCAAATGAAATCCGTGTCAGTTCAACAATTATTCACTAATTCTAAACAACTTCAACCATGAATTATAACAATTTAACCAAAACGTCTAGAATTGACTGTTTCACCAAAACTTGAAAAGCTTTCAATGAATTCACCTCAAAGTCCTCAAAATTCAACAATTTAACCAAACACAGGAAAAGAAGTACAAATTAAACCTACACGGCAACTCTGTCTGGATTGAAAGCACCAGTAGACGAATTGTACTCGAAACGACAGAAGAAGTCATCATTCCCAACGGCATCAAGCTTAGTGTAGCTCTTGAAGCTGTGCACCGTACACTTGCCCTCAACAGTATCGGCACTCTGAATGTCAAAGTGATCAGACAAAAAACACCTCCTTCGAGCCGTGGAATTGCCGGCGTCCGCCGATAGAACTCTTCCGGCCGGTAATACCACCTCACGTGGATCCTCACGTTCGCGCCACGGCTATCGCCTCGATCTTCTCCACGCGCGCCACGTACGACGGCTTCGACGAGTCAGACGGCCTCATCAAAACGCAGTCGCCGGCTGCACAAAACAAAAATCAACGCAAAAATTAAACAACATCTAACTTCAGTTACAGCAAATACAACATACACAGACAGAAAAAAAAAACACAGATAAGCTCGAATTGCGATTAGAATTCGACTAATTAGCAAAAACTCACGGCGGATGGTTTTGCTGATGTGCTGACCGTGTAGGAATCGAGTGCGGCGAGCGGGTTTGGGTTTAGCCATCTGCTGTACGGCGGCGGAGCGTCGGAGAGAGAGAGTACATGTAGAGAAGATACTAGAGAGAGAGAGTGTTCGAGTAATTGTATTTTCCGTTTTTCTGAAATATGTTTTGTGCCGGAGAAATGATCGGGTGTATAGCGGTCTAGGTGCGCCGATGTATTTTGGAGTATGATCAACGGTGGTGGTTGATTAAACCTGTTTGATGATTGATATGTGAAGGGTAAATTAGAAAATCTGTCAGCGATTGAGGGTCTATTTGGGAGAAAAAAACAACAACTGGGGTTGTACGGAATAAGAATGGATGATTTGTTCCCGAGAAGTTGCAACCTGAAGTCATGTCTTTGTAACAGCTAACAGGGGACAGCGTTAAGTCATCAACGGAACATCTCTTTGTATTTTTCTACGTCTTAAAGTTTAAGAGTGTGTTTGGCTAAACAACTAATTTAAAAAAATCTTATACGATATTTAGAGCGGTCAAATAGGTCGGGCGGTCTAGCTTGCGGTAGTCATTTATTTGCTCCAAACCCGACTCATTCCATGAAAATACGAGATAAAAAGCGGGATGACGGACGGCGGCTAATGGATTAGGCTAAATAAGGCGATCTCTTTTCGAGCTTACAATATCACGATTTGACCCAACCCTCTAACGTTTTTACATCTTATAAGGTATTTTTTTTTTTTAGTACAAGGGGCCTCAAAGGGTGGGGTGATGAGATTTGATTTGGTCGATAGTTTGGGTTCTGATTATTTCACCAACCGAATCAGATTCGTATTTTTATAAATTAAGGAGATACTTATATTTTTGTCAAAATTGATTTTTGTTGTCCATATTTGCAAAAATATGGAGTGCAGGAAAATCTAGGGTTCTGAGAAAAAAATTTAGTTTTGCAAGAATGTGGGTGGGTGTGAGGAAGATGGGGTGTATTTTTTAACTTCTTTATGTGAGTAAAGGTACCATAATCTTTTTAACTAATGACATTTTGAAATTATATGGAGGTGGGTGTATTTATCAATTTAGGGAGTAGCACCACCTAAAATGAGATATTGTACCTTTTAAGATGTTAGTAATATCAATTTTGTAATTAAAATAGTCAAAATTAAAGAAGGTTATTGAAATACTTTTATTAAAACATTGGCGGTTCACTTTATTTTTTAAAAATAGCTTATAAGTTACTAATAGCTTCTTTTGAGATGTTATAAGCTCCTCAAAAAAATTATTAAACAAATTTTAATAACTTATAAGCTCTCACACAACTTATAACATATTTTGGAGAGCTTATAAGCCTGGCAAATCCCCTCTAACTCTAATCTGGATTTGGATTTAAAGGATACATAAACATGAAACGTTATATATACCGTGGATAATATCATAATATATAGGTAATCAAAAATTATTTTATTTTATAGGAAGTGGAAATTGAAAAGTATACTACACAATAAATCGGAAGTAAATGGAAAGTAAACTTCATTTTGTTGTAACAATGTGAGATATTGGAAATTATTCATAATATTTTTACAATTGAATGATTAGTCACAACTCAAGATCAATTCTTGAGATTTTGTGAGACTGTATTTGAATGTCAAGATTTGGCTTTGATGATGGAAAATCTTATGATTAAGAATTTCAAATGATTTAGCTATGTTAGAAAATTTATGACTAAAATTTTCAAATGACTTCAATATTATGAGAATTTTAAGTTCCTTTTATGATGATTAAAAAACTCAAAACCTATGCAATATTCTGAGAATTTTAAAGAACGTACTGTTTCACCAGGCACTATTGGATTCAGATTTCTTGAATAGCACATTTTAATTCGTTATTCATCCAGTTAAGACTTAAGTGGAAACAGAAATGTGGAACAAAAACTCTGAACCAAGCACTATTCACCTTTTTTTTCTGGATTTCCCGGAACATGGTAAGAAACTCGGTTATTATAAGAACTACTTAACTAATTGAATTATTATATCAAGAAAAAATTATTATTTTGAGCTAAACATCTCTAGTCATAAATCTTTCAATGAGACCTAGCTGATTTTAGGTTGAATATATTGCAAGAAAATCAAGAGTTGAAAAAGGTTCATCGAGAAACTTTCCAAAAGGATTAAAACCAAGTGGAAATAGTGATATCTTCTTTAATTTCTTTCTTTTTACCCTTTCTGAAATACATTATGTTTCAATGTTTCAATAAGTTACAAAGAATGTAGTATATTTTGACACAATACAACCTTAAACTTTTGATTACAAACCAACTTCTCATCTCACCACTCTTTTCACTTCTATAAACTACATAAATATGAATCCTTTTTTCATCTCTCTATACATAAGTGATTGATCTTTGAACAAGAGAAATCTTTGAAGCATCACCACCAATTTCCTCAAAAACTATCAACAAATTTTTCGTCTGGCTTCAACCATGACCTAGGAACATGATACCTGGGAAACCAATGTCAAAAAAGAAAACATAGTCAGCAAATTAATTGATTCAAAGAAACGAAGCGTCTATGTGAAAATGGTTCATTTATAGGTACAAAAGCTTTCGTTATCGTATAAAGTACCATCTTTGAGTTGGTTTTCCACAGCCATATTGGCATTTGCCTGCCTAAATGTGCCTGCATAATTGCATGTGTTGCATTGGCCTTTTGCATAAGTAGTCAATATCGACCGATGCCTTGGCCGTTGACCCAAGCTTGACCCTTTCCCATGCTACCTAGGTCTAAGGCCAACGGCTCGTTTCCTGGTGGTGCATTGAAATAAGCCTGCAGGTGAAGTAAGAACAAATTAAGTGGAAAAAATAAAGAACAAATGAATCATCATCATCATCAAGCTGCACTTTAATTATCACCTTTGTGTGGGGTGGTGGCATGAAGTTAACACTATAAATTCATTCAAAAGCAAAGTGGCAAAGTTTTATGTTGGATGCCCTTCTGACACAACCTTCATACGAAGGAGAAATGAGATGAATTAATTCCAAAAAACTATCATCATTATAGGTTTTCTACTTGCATGGAAAATATCATGAGATGGCGCGATAAGTTGAGATAGTTACTCGAGTCATGTCCCATTATAGGATTGATATTGTAAAATCAACATGTACAACAAAGGAAAAAACAAAGAAAAAAACATAAAAAGAAAAGAAAACATTATGAGATTTTATTATTTATTAGAATGTAATTTCAGTATGTTTGGGTATATGTAGTGTTTTATTTTGGAAAGGAAAGAAAATTGTGACAAGAATGCTGACAACTATGACTTGGAGCTTATGTTTATGAACTTAATGCATACCCAAATGGATTTGTCATTCATGTTACAACCCTAATGGTATCATTTAAGTTTTATTCTTATGCTTTTACCTTTATACCTATAATGCATTATGAATTAACAATTTTATTTCTATCTCATTATATTAAGATTGGAGGGGAAAATAATTGTTTAAACAACAAATGAGTCTCTCAATTATATCATATGATGAATATTTCAAATAGCAGGACACACTTTGTGATATGAAATCAAATATTAGTCATACTATAATTAGTATATGATATCAACTTATTTTGGATATATTATTTTGATCCCTAATCATTGGTTCCTAATATATATATGATATATTTTATTCCTTTCTCAATTCCATCTGGTGTCCCAATACAATAATTTTCTTTCCTTTTCAAAATGTCTTTTGAAAAAACATTAATCTATATTTTATATACCCGACTTGTGCTTGTGATACAAATAAGACCAGAAAGTCATGCCCATTTCGGTTCTGAGTTAGCAGTTCAATAAACTTAATGTTTGTGTAGGTGAAGTTAAAATTATGCCGTTTATTTGTTCTTATTATGTGATGCTTACCTATCTTTCGGAAGCTTTTCTGTCTCTATCATTCAATTACCCAACGTCTTGTAAGATTAAGCTAACATGTGTACCTTGTACCACGTAAGTGGCTGTTGCTTCTGTGCTACAAACGATCCTTTTAACCAATCAACAGAAGAGATTTGACTTGGGAAGCTAAGTTCATGGCTTCTCCTTTCAGTCCAACCTGAAGAAATAAATAAATCGCATTTGATCCAAATTTACCAAAATCCATGAGAGAAAAAGTATAAAGTGATATCACGAACCTTATGCGACCATTTTTGCCAGGATAAGTCCCGTGGTCCATGGTCTAGCCCACGCAAGACAACGGGTCCCAATACTCCGGTGCTCCATGTTTCAAAACGATGGCCAATGTTCTTGAAATGAAAAAAAGATTTTATCAGTGTAAATCTTCACTAATACTGCAAATGAGGGCCCCCAAATCGAATGAAGTAGATCATGAAAGCAAAGGGCTGTCACTTTTTCGTAATAATTGAAGATGCGTTTAGTTAGCAAAAGATAAGGTAACTAACCGGCAATCCAACAGCTACACTGAGTAAAGCAATGCTGTTCATTCCAGCACGCAAGCTGACAGATTTTGTGAATGTGAATTTTCTGTTTTCCTGAGTCCCAAATTCTGATCCTGTAATAAGAATACATTTCAGATTGCTCTGTTAATAGAACTGATTATTCCTCCATAACTATAACCATTTTATTCATTTTTATTCTTCCATGCTAAAAAGATTATACATTCGTAATGAGTATCTTATAACCGACTTAGTGCTTTATAAGGATTTCTAACGACAAGAAAGTGACAAAAGGTAGTGAAATTACAGAACTTAGGTTGCATTTGGATGGAAGGGTTTGGATTTAAAGGGAAGATTTGGAGAAAGAATTTTAAATGACTCATACAAGATGTATTTGAAATCCACCACATTGAATGAAAATATATTCGAAAATGGGAGTTTCGGGATTTGAAATCCATTGTATTATTAGATTACCCAAACAAGCTCAATGTATTTGTTAATTATGGATTTGAATAACTTAAAATCCATCAATACAAATAAAGCCTTGGAAAAAAATTAGTGAAGGGGATTATCAGCGGATCAAACATATTGAAGGATAATGTGCTTATTTCAGCAATGCATTTATATACTTCTAACTTGTCATTCTGTAAATCGAGTATAATTCAGAAACGAGAAGATAAAGATTGCGTATCACCTGACAATTGTCCGTTAACAAATACATGCAATACATGGCCTGCTGAATCTACAGTGAGAACTGCCATTGTCCTCCATGCAGACAAGATTCACTTGAACTTATCTCGACGCTGCATAGAATTTTGGCTTGTATTAATTTCATTAGAGTTCAAGAAAACATCTAATTTCAGGAGAAACCCTTTTTCTTAAAATTGCGTCTTTTACCTGGTCATGTACCATAAATAATCACTAGCATCTCTGGTGACATTTAATTGCTCCAAAAGACCAGCAACTGTAATTTTTGCATCAACGTCACTGGAGGATATGTCTTCGTTGAATGTTTCCCATGAGAGCATTCGCGCATTTGTAGGCAACATTTGCGCCTAGATGTTTTGGCTCTAACCTATACGAACGATGCAAATTCACTTTGTAAGATGAATAACTAGAGCCAAAACCACATAGCTTAATTAGTGAAGTTGGGAGTGTTCGCAAAAACTTAAGCTTTAAAGAGAAGTGATTTATTTATCGTAGTAGAAGTGAAAAGTAGTACTTGAGAATCAAAAGTTGGTAATAGTGTTTGCAAATAGAAGCTGAAAGATGATTAAGTTAACAGTGAGAGTGTTGGAATAGCTTGTGAAAGTGCTTTTGCATATTTCAAAATGTGACCAAAGCAGAATCAGATCTAGAACACCCATCACCCCTGCTTTTAGATTCTGATTAATTTATACATAACCAGAAGCAGAAGTAACATTTGAAAACACTAAAAACTACTTTTTTCTCAATTAAAAGCTGACAATCACTTTCTTTAAGTGCTTGCAAACACTTCCTTAGTAAGGAACATTGTGCAGGCTATGATAAAAATGCAGATGTTTCATTAACTGAAAATGAAATTGCATTTAAGTAGAGAGTCCTAGAAAATTGCTACCTTGTGAAGTGGAAAATAAGAAATAAATATTAGCAGGATACATTTGAAGCCCATCTGGTGTGGTCTGCAGTTCTGCACAACCAGAGGTCATTTTTACTATGGTTATTATTAATGATATGACTCACCGTGGCAGTATTAAAAGCGACATTTTTGCAATCCGGGAGTATGCTGATTGACCAGGGAGGCAGATCATAGTGCATGTTATTGAATTTCACCCTTGCACTTGTGTCCCAATGGAAATTTGATAGAAACGCTGCACACGGTCCGATTTTGAAAGAAAATACATGCGCCTGTAAACCGTAGCAATAAAGCCATTTCGTATGAGAGGAACACCAAATATTTATTTATGGCAACAAAATATTCTATGATATGCTCTACGAAAACTTTTTTTTTTTTTTGACAAAATAATAAATCCCGAGCATCAAAATTCAAGATAAAGGTTAATTGCAATTTGCCTTCCAAAGTATAGTATTTTTTGCACTTTGCCCACTAAACTTTGATAATACATATTATTCCCTCTCAACTGTATGATTCGTTTGCACTTGAAACCAAACAAAATGTGACATGTGCCAATTCATGATAGGTTCAAGTCAGCTCAAGGGGTTAACTGAAAAATGTCAAAGTTAGGCATGCAAAGGAGAAATTTCCAAAGTTTAGTAGGCAAAATGCAAAACTCACGATAGTTTGGCGGAAAAAATGCAATTATCCCAAGATTACAATGACAACGAACCAGGTATGCTTTAATTCCCTCAAAACTTGTAACAAAATACATATCATTGTGCAAACAAATATTAAGACACGCAGAAACCTGTTCGTAGTTTCCTAAAGCAGTAACTGTAGGATCGGCGTCAGTCAAAGCGTGCCCGCATAACTTTATTGCCTTATGAAGTTCCTTTAGATGGTCATATTTGGGTTGCCTAAGTAAGCCTGCAAATAAAGAAGTGAACTAGTTATTTAGGATGTTAAAACATAGTTTTGAAACAAATCAAAGTTTTTCTTTTTTTGTTTCCCTGCAGTATTCTTCGCTCACCGTATTCATCGATAGGAGCATCATAGTCATAGCTAGTTGTAATAAAAGGACCTCCAGCTGTTCTTCCAAAGTTGGTTCCTCCATGATACTGTTTTAAAGAAGAAAATAAAACAAAGAAAGTTCAGTCAAAGCATCATTGCATGTTTAAATATTCTGAGTATTTGGTAAGGAATGAATTGTCACTGTATAAATTAAATAAAGGGATAATTACAAAAACTTCCCTGAGGTGAGGGTTAATTACAAAAACCCAGAGATGTTTGAAAATTGAAAATTGAAAATTTAAAAAAAAATTAAGGTTTGATTCTGTGTTAAATGTAATAGAGTAATTGCAATAATTTTACAAATGTCAGGGAGGTGTTTGAAATTTTTTGCTTATGAAGAGGATAAATGTAATAAAAATCAAACCTCGCGGGGCTTTTTGTAATTTTCAAAAACCTATGGTTTTTTTAATTAACCCAAACCTCAAGTGTAGTTTTGTAATTATCCCTCAATACGGATAAAAATGCTCGAATAAGATGCATTAATATGAGAATCTAAAAGCTGTTGAGGAATCACTAAAATTTGCTCTGAACAACTGAACTCAAGGAGTTACTTTAAATACTCCCATTGTTCTAAATTTTCCAAGTTTTTTTTCAGCAAAATCCTTTTGTTTTCCTAAGAAGAGAAATTTAAGAATCGAACACATTGTAAAGAATCCAAGCTCAAATCATCCAGCTTTAATGCAATGTTAAACACAGTAAGCCTAACTAATATCAAGCAACCATTCACTTCAGGAATGGAATAGAGGCCATTAAGGATGACTCTTGTGTTTTTTACTCCTCAGATCAGAACAGATAGGATGGACTGCTTTGCAGCGTATAGGGAATGGAAGGAAGATCTAGCTGGGGAAGTAATTCATTAACGCGTCCCTACATCTAGGAGATAGAGCTAGTGGATCAAAGAAGACTTCAGGAGAAGTGATTTAAGACTCTTTTCGAGACTCCTTCCCGAAAGAAAGGCACAATCGACATATGCTTCAATAAAGCCATATAAGTCGTCTAAGTCACGATCTCTAATTTACCATGCCATAGAGGTTTACCACTTGGCATTCGGGTCTCAATCTATTTGCCTAAGGGGTAAAACTTGAAATTTTCTCATAGTAGCTGTCATAAATTTATTATTTATGGCAGTATACTACACAGCTATTAATTTCAAATCATGAACCTGATAGCATAATCAAATGTTGTAGTTTCTTGAGCAGTAGCAAAGCTGTCATTCTATAGATCTTTGCGATAATTGCAAATACTACCCCTGAGGTTTAGCCTATTAAAAGAAATCTAGTTATCTTTCAAAATTATAAATACACCCTAAGGTTTTACAAACACCCCTTGAGGTTTGTTATTGTTTGTATTTATCTAATACCTCTGTTGAGGATGCAATTTGTGAAAAAGAAACAAATCTCAAGGGTATTGGAAATTCTGAAAGATAACTGGCTTTTTGGTAATTAAACAAACCTCAGGGTAATTTGTAATTAATTTCGAATTTTTTTGATAAGTGGATTTTTTTCATTTTAAAAAATCAATCAAAAATATTCTTACCATGTAGTAGTTTACAAAGGCCTCCTTTCTGGATGAACCTGGCAACTGAGAATGCCAAATCTTCGACCGGTCGATGATGAATTGGCCCTCCGAAAACTTCAAACCTTGAGAAAAAAAAGGTCAATAAAAATCATTGCACATATTTATCAGTCAAAAAAATTTACAGATTGGTAAATAATGAAGATACCAGCCAGTCCAAGCCTCTGTCCATATTGTGGGCTTGTAAGGTTTGTTTGGGGAAAAATAATCACAATAAAAACCATTGCATGTGTTAATCTGTCAACAAAGTTTAGCAGACTCATTAAATGAAAGAATTATTAAATGCAAGAAAGTAAGAAAGATAGAATAATGTTCAAACAGTTGCTAATTCAGCCAAATTTGCATATATGCTATAAAAATATGGTGAAATTACAGAATACCCCTGGAATTTAATCTAATTATGAAAAAAATCCAGTTATCTTTCAAATTACAAACACCCCTTTAAGGTATTACAAACACCCTCTTGAAGTTTGTATTTGCTTAAAAAATACCCCCTGTAAAATAGAAATAAATATTAAGTGATAATTACAAAATTACCTCTAGGTTTGAGTTAATTACAAAGAACCCATGGAGGTTGATTCTACATTACACCTTAATCCTTCGTAAGTAAAAACATTTCAATCTTCCCCCTTACATTTTTTAAAAGTATTGCAATTACCCTCTTACATTTATGATTAAATACATAAACAAACCTCAAGGGTTTTATTTTGTAATTTTCATACAATCTCTGGGTTTTTTTGTAATTAACCAAACCTGAGGGATAGTTTTTTGTAATTATCCCTAAATTTTAATGGAGTATTATTAATTTTCAAAGATAGCTGGATTGTAATGTAACTAGACTAAACCTCGAGGGTATTTTCTGCAAATAACATATTACCACTGGATCTGGGGCATCATCTTCCTTACACATAACCCATGGGACGCCGGTGTTTAAGCCGACAGCCATTTTTGCAGCCCAGGACATGTAAGAATTACCAGCGCCACCAAATTTTTTTATTTCTGAACCGTACTCGTTTTCGATCTGCATTACATTACAACAAGAATAAATTGAAAAATATTAGAATAAACCATTGTTTCTCACTTAAGTGCTGAATTTCAAATATGACCATCAAAAACTATACAAGCAAAAAAATCAAATATTACAGAAACATGCCTGGGATAGAATTATTGGACCACCTTGAGATTGGAAAAGATTTTCATCCTTCATCATTTGGACTATTTTCTGGGTAAATTTTTGCATTGCCATCTGCAATGAAATGAACATTTTTTTATATTAAATGGTATTGAAATTTCGTTAAGAATATAAATTACACAAAATCAATGAAATTGTTACCTTATCTCTAACTGGAAGGGGAAAAAAATGAATTAAATTAAAATTCACACACACACCTTGAAAGGTTCATTATCAGTTCTGAAGCTAATGCCTGGAACATATTTCAACCAAACAGGAAACCCTCTGAAACAAAAAAAAAAAAAAATACAGAGTATAATAATAAGTATAAGTAATGTTAAATATCAAACTAAAAAAAAAATATTTAGTACTATATTATATATAATTAAAAATCCTTACCCAAAATTCCATTCAGCACAAACATAAGGCCCAATACGAAGATGCAAGTATAGCCCTGCTTTCTGGACTAACTTTATGAATCGAACTAAATCACATTGTCCCTCAAAATTGTACTAAAATTCAAGAAAATGGAACCCCATTAGTTGGCAATTTTAACGAAATAATAATCACAAAAAATTGAGAAAAAAATAAAAAATATTGGTAAAGAAATGTTGATAAACAAGAAATGTACATTTCCAGGTGAAGGTTCATGAAGGTCCCAAAACACATAAGTGTCTATAACATCTAACCCTCCATCTTTAGCCTTCTGAATAAGCCCTTCCCACATCTGCATTGTAAAAAACATAGCTTTAATCCAACAAAAAAAAAATCAAAAATACATTTATCCCAAAACAAAAAAAGATTCAAGAAGATGGTAATTTTCTGTACATCAGGGAACTTCTTGGATAATGAATGGAGCCAGAAAAAGAATTCTTCTTTGGCCATTGATGATAAGAGCCTTATTGTCATAGGTGACACTGCAATGGGTTAACTGGGAAATTAAATTTAAAAACAGAAATAGCAAAAATAGATTTGAAGCTGAGATATCTTTCATTTTATTCTTTTTTTCTTTTTTTTTCTTGGAGGGGAGAAAGAGAGAGTAAATGAATGCTGGAATGAGAATGTGAAGATTGACTGACACAATTGCTTTAAAAGCTAAAACAATTTGGCCATTATAACTAGCACTAGTGAAGACAATATTTGGACATTTGAGTTCAACAATGAATAAAATGTGTCCTTTGTTTGGGGGGAAATATGTAGGTTTCACTTGCATTCATGTCAAGATCATGGTTTCCAGTGTGTTGTTATGTTTTATCATTTTTCTTTTTCTTTTTTTTTTTTTTAATTTTTTGGGTGGAGTGGACCGAGTGGTGTCCTTTAGTTATGGTGGCTTCTTTAACTAATTTTAAGGAAATGAGATCTTACCAAGTGTAGTACCCAACTCTCCTTTGACTGCGACAAGTATTTTACTATGACATATGCATGTGGTCTTTAAAAAGAAAAATTCGAACGGATACATGTCACAATCAAATGGAATGAGTCTACTCACATGGGTAGTAGTACCCCTAATTTTGCATAGAGATGGCAACTTGGTCGGGCTGATGGTGTTGGTTCGTTTGAAGAGCAAAATTAGGTTGGGTTAGGAAATTCCTTCATATCATCATTTTTGGAACTTGACTCGGCCCATCTTTAAAATAGTTAATTAAATTTGCATTGGCCCCAGCCATTTTATCGAGCCAAATAGGTCCGGTTCTTTTCGGTTGAAATTTGGTTTTTGTCGGCTATAATTTTGCACCACACGGAATTACTCTTTAATGTATGAAAGTTGGAGATGTTTCTATTTTTCTCTTTTTCCTATGCTTTTCAATTTGAAGTTTCAGCTTCAATATTTTTGCCAATTGCTCAAAAGATAAGGTTTGAATTTGCTAAAAGAAAATCATAAGAAACACAATAATAATATGGAGCAATATTGAACTTATAAAAGTAAAGCAGGCATTTTAAAGAAGAGTGGAGCTGGAGGACAACTATTCCCTTTCACCAAATTAGAGAACTTTTCAGAAATATCTTAGCATTAAAAAAAGAAGGAAAAAGACAAAAGAAATCCCTTTCATGGATTAGGGAAGCTGTTGCTTTTAGGTGAGTGTGTTTGACAAATGTGTGTTTTTTCAGATGTGTTATGTGAAACAAGAGATTACTTTAATAATGAATTGGGTTTTGGTAGCGTAAACACTTTTTCTCTTTGGAAAAAGTGAAAAGAAAAAGGTCCTAGTTCCCATTTCTTTATTTTTACCTTTTTGCCAATTAGAAACTGATGAATGAAATTATAGAATATAACTTTCTGGATTACAAAGATAATCACATTCTAATTGCTCTTTTTGGACCTTATCATTCAATTAAACTCAATTATACACACATAATGAGATGAGTTGTGGATGAGTATTGAGCTGCTATGTATGAAAATAAAAAAAAAGGTAAATCGATAAAATGGCAAATAGCGTAATTTTCTGAAATGTCGTCAATTTTTCTATTAAAACCTCATTTATCGACAAGAACTTTAAAACTTCATTTACTTAGGTTGTTTGAAGACCCCATTTCTCGAAAGAAATGACAAGATCTTTCAATATTTATTTGTTTAGGCCGCCTGTTTCTGGTCCATTTAAGTTTCCTAATTTTTTTTTCAATTTCGAATTTGTTTAGGGTTTTTGTTTCCAAACCTTTATCTCGAGTTGTTGAATCACCAGTGCCATAATTGATCCAGAAAAGCATTATTCACGTGGAGTAGAATTTGGGTATATAGATTTTAACACTTATAATGAGTTGTAATCCATATTATAGTCGCTATCGGATACATAATTCCAACATTTATTTCAATTTTATAAAAGTTAAATATTTGGGTGGTTGATATTATAATTAATATCTATATTTAGTACAGTATCAACAAGAATGGCAACAAGATACTATACAAAATTGATTTATACCGTCTTTGTCGGTTAACCTTTTTTTTGATTGATAACAATATTGTGATGTGAATGATTATCCTAATCCATAAAGAACGATAAGGACCCCTTTCTTTTTAGACTGGTAGATATAATGTGACGTAGATGAATAACCTAATCATGAGGACCCCCCAACCCATTCTTGACATCGCTATAACCTCAATAATTTCATGGGCATATGTTAGTTGCAATTGATCATCTTTCCAAGTCATAGATATTATCAAGCTTCCATATTATCTTCATGGCCATATGTTAGGTCCAATCAATCATCTATAAGTAACAGAAATTATCGAATTAATTTCTGAAAAACTTTGAAAAAACACATTAAAATGGGGGATGGGAGGGGCGGTTATATGCTTCAATGCATGATAAAAAAAAAAAAAAGGCAAAAATTTGTATAGGACCGTCTTACGAATCCTATTCGAATCCTAAGTAATATGGATCCCGACCCGTCGACCAGCGACCGGCTTGGATATTAAAAAAAAAAAAAAAACAAGATCTAAGATCCCTTACACGCCCCAACAAACCCAACCCACCAGGATGGGCGGATCCACTTAATCAAAAATTAACAAATTTGCACCTTAACCGAATTGAACCTATACTATAACAAGGCAAGATGTTATTCTACCATTTGGACCACTTGATGCTTATTGTGCATATTTAGTATAACCATGAATATAAAGCTTCATTATCATCCCTTCATTTTAAAAATTTATTCTCTTAATAGGAAATAATATTTTATCCGAAAATAGTGATACTTTTGAGTAATAAATATGATACTTTTAAGGTGAACATTGATACTTTAATTTTTACATATTCAAAAATAAGATTTTTGATATACTCATTCTAGTCTCATAGCTAATGTTTTTGCATTGAAAAACCGATCTTGTGTTGGAAATAGTGATACATTTGATATTAAATATCATACTTTTATGATGGACTATGACATTTTAAAATTTTAAATTCTCTTCCGGGAATAAAAAGTAATACTTTATCCAAAAATAGTGATACTTTTGAGTAAGAAATATGATACTTTTAAGGTGAACATTATTCAAAAATATTTTTTTTTTGATGTACTCATTCTAGTTTCATAGCTAATGTTTTTACCATTAAAAACTAATACTTGTCTTTGAAATAGTGATACTTTTGATGTTAAATATGATACATTTGTGATACTTCAATCTAATGATTTCTAATATCATTGTATTAAAAAACATGATACTTTATCTCAAAAAATAGATACTTTTACTCATAAAAGTGGTACTTTTATCTTTGTCATATTTATTTTTCTTTCTTCACTGCTTGATTCCATACTTCGTGATTTATTTACAAAAACATGATATTTTATCTCAAAAAAATGGATACTTTTACTCATAAAAGTGTTATTTTAGCTCTATCTTATTTATTTTTCCTTCGTGATTTAAAGTAGCATGTTTTTTAATATAGTCACAAATTAAAAATGAAGGAAAGAAGAAAAATAAAAATAAATATGATATAGTTAAAGTAACACTTTTATAAGTAAAAATATCCGTTTGTTGGGATAAAATATCGATTTCTTAATATAGTTACAAACTAGGAACAAAAAAGAGGAAAAATAAAAAATAAATATGATGTAGTTAAAGTAACACTTTTACAAGTAACCATTTATTGAGATAATGTATCATATTTTTTTAATAGACTTGGGTTCGATTCTTAGCCTTTACATTTATAGGAGTTTTTAATTTTTTTTTTAATTACCAGGCATATTTATTAATAGGTTTATATAATTTTTATACTAAAATTGCACAATAAATACTAGTGGTGTAGTGGTAGAATACCACCTTAAGTCTATTAAGGTTGCGAGTTCAATTACAATTGTAGAGCGGTTTTTTTAAATAAGAGGTGCGGGTCAGCGCGGGTTGGGTGGGGATCCATCTTACGGAATAGGATTCGTAAGACGGTCCTACTGAGGAGACCTACTCTAAAAAAATAAAAATTTAAGGATGACAATTTATGATACGATACAAAAAATATGATATGAATCTAACATGTTATAAGTATTTTAGGGTTGAGACTTGGAGAGTTAGGGTCATAATCGGGTTGGACTCGAATAACACGAATAATAAACAGTCGAGTTGAGGTTAATTTAGAATGACATGATTAAATCGTTTGACCCAATTGTTCTTTTATTATATTATTTTTTGAAATATTTTTAATTAATTAAATATGTTATTTGTATAATGATTAAAAAAAATCAATTGTATATAAATATAATTCTCGAATTAAAATTACAAAACCCGTATAATTAGATGAATGATTTAGATTTTCAAAATATACATATTTTGGATTGACACGAAAAATACAATAATAAACATGTCAGATTAGAGTTGAAAATTTTGACACAGTAAATGGGTCGGGTTATAGTTGAAAAATATAACACGAATTTTATGTTTCAGCACAAGATACGAACTCGAATACGACATGAATTGTCACTTCTACTAGAAAAGGTGATTTGGCAAGAAAAGCAAGAAACATAGGATGCTTGCTGGGCAAAGTAAACTTGGATTCATCTTTGATTTATACCTAATACATTTTGAGAGAGTTGCCCCACATGAGTGAGAGATTATGTCATTATGGCCCATGTGAGAGGCCATTTTGACAAGTCACCCTTCCCTATTAACTTTTTGTCCACACTAACTGAACTAGAATGTCGGTTACGTTATTCACAAATAATTCCAATTCCGTGACATCTCTTGTTCTCATGCCAATGTCTAATACTACAACAAAAACCCGTGTTTACCGATCAAAAAAAAAAAAAAAAAAACCCGTGACCATGCGCCTCTTCATTAAATTCAATTCCTCTTATATAATAAACCCACATTTATTTCACATTGACGGTGCTAGAATTTGAGCAATTCGGATCTTCTATTCCATTCTCTTTTTCATCTAAGGATTGCATTTGGATGGTTAAAGTGGATTTGATACCCATCGCACGCAAATAACTCTGAAAAAATACTCAAAATAGTTGCTCAAGAATTTGAAATCTATTGTATAATGAGATTACTCATACAAGCTCATTGGCTTTGCTACTACAAATTTGAAATCCTTAGCTTCAAATTCATCGATCTAAATGAAACATAAATCTGATATCATTATTTGTTTCATCTAGTGTTTCAATACACCAGATAAATATCACATATACAATTATTACATCGTCTTATACACGTGACATCCATCTAATAGAGGTGGAATACAAAAATAGATAGAGAATGGAATAGAATATCACGTGTGGAATGAGAACTGCAAAATACTATCAATACAACATTGTTTAATTAAAACCGCCAGAAGTTTTGAGATTCATTAAAGTTTTAAAATTCATTAAATTGTCACAAACTATTATGGATTGGTACTTAAAGTTGAAATGAAACCTCCACCTTTCAGCTAGCTTTTACGATAGAAATAGGGCTTTGGCCTGAGGCATATCATACTCACTAGTAAATCAATTATAGAACAAACTCACCACAAAAGGAAAACATTAGACAAAATGAAGAGACATATCATGTGCTTTCAACCTTTCAGACATTTCAGATACATTTCTTCATTATCCATCCATCCCTACCTCCTATCATTGAGATAAGCGGCCAAGTGCTACCCCACCAAAAAGGGAAACCAGATAAGCTTAAAAAACATGCCACCATACAGCTTCTCATTATATGTGCGTGCGTGTGTGTTTCTAGTTTGTAGCCATTGCAGATTCCAAAGAAGGATCATCATGATATACCACAAAAGAGCACGCCTAATCTACTCCACAACGACACCAGGCAACATTGCTTTTCCAACAAGAGAAAATGAGTTGCAAAGAAAACGCCAAAAAGAGGAAATGAGGGGTAAAAATACAAAAAAGGAAAACTTGAGGGGTACGAAAAATTGAGTACCCCAAAGTGATCCTATAGAATTTTGAAATATATTTTCATAATTTCATTCCATCTGTCCAGCATAAACATGAGGGAAAATGAAATAAAATTTCCCTTGAACCAACAAAAGCACCAACTCAAATCATATCATAATGTCCCTCATATTTTCCATCTCTCTTACACCAAATACATACTTGGAACAAAACTATAACCAACCCGTCGACCTCTACAGAGTTGCCAACACATTTGCAGCTCTGAAGGTCCAAATGTATTTCGACTGTCTTTCGATGCGCCAAATCTAATTCGTGCATTATATTCCCAAAATTTGTCAAAATTTTAATATATGAAAGGAACATACCGCGGAATTAACACAGTTTATAACGATAAATTACGATTCGAACCATCTTTTAAGATGCTTGGAGCCTTGCTTCTTGTCATCGGTTTGAGTAGAATCACTCCCTACGAATTTGGATCTGTATTGTTCAATCAACATGTCAAGTTTATCCGTTACATCACGCCCCACCGGGTCTTTCTTTTACTCCGTTTTCTGTCCCTTGACCATTGCCTTCTTTCAGTTGTTCGGGTTGATCGTGTAATAACTTTCTTTTTCTACTCATGTCTGTTCTTCTGGTTTCTTGTTTATTAACAATAATATCGGCCTGCTTTTCTTTCAGCTGGTTTGTGGGCATTTTCGTCTTTTTCTCTGATGAAAACGTGTTTCTCATACCTCTCCGATTTTTCGTAAAACCGCCTTCTTCAGCTGTTTCTTCACTAAGTTTGTTCTCCGATTCCCTCTTTCTATTATTCTCAAAAGTCTTAAATGATGCATCAACATTTCTGGACTTGCGATTTCTTGACTTCGTGTTTGCAGTGGGACCCACTGCGCTTAAATGGTCATTTTGCTGCAAATTATCTGTATCATTGTGAAGAGCTTGCTGTTGCTGAGCTTGAAGTTTTTCTGTGCGAAGCTTCAGTTTCTGGACATTATCTAAAGCAAACTCCACAATTGGGCGATGTTCAGGATCAAATGTATCTGTAAAGCGTTAAGAACACTGCGTTAAAATCAAGGATATTTATTCTTACTGAAGGCAAAAAAAAACAATTGGCTTTTCATCTCAGGATATCACCTAGATGTAGCATATTATATGGATAATTGCAAATACTACCCATAAGGTTTAGCCTGATTACAAAAAAACTCCAATTATCTTTCAAAATTACTATTACCCCCTTATTCCCTTAAAGTATTACAAACACCCCCTTGAGGTTGAGGTTTGTATTGACCTAACAAATACTCTCCCATCTTGAGTGTGCAATTTGTAATATAGAATCAAATGTCAACGGGTTATTCGAAATTTCGAAAGATAAATGGGTTTATTGTAATTACGCGGCTTCTTGGGTGTAGTTTATGTAATTATCCTTAGTATTTTTATCTCCAATAACAAAATCAAAGACTACAATTAGCAAGAGACGCTGACCAGGATTATTGTTAAGAACTCTGAGGGCCACAAGTGCATGTTGATGCTCTGTGAACTCTAAAAAAGCCACTCCACGCGGACGTCTTTTTTCGCCTTCTTTTCCTTTTTTTGAATCCTGCAAGATTTTTATCTGCACATGCACAAAAATGTTATATCAAATAATTTTAATCAGTTAATAAACATACACATATATAAGAAATAAATATCTTTAGCTTTGGAAATCCAATTACTATAAACCATATTCAACCTGCCGAATTGCGGGTTTTTGCTTTGTAGCACGAGAAATAACTGCATCCATAAAAAGTTTTTTAAGGTTTTTCTCTTGCATAGTTTTTGGCACATTGTATACGATGAGCCTTGTCCTTGATACACGAAAGTTTGGAGACCGAAGCTTAGCCATCTTATCTTCGTGCAACCTACAATATAATATAGCAGCAAAATTAATGTTATACATAGATATAACATTAATACTTGGCTGAATTTGGTCGTGAAAAGAAATACATAATACACGAAACGTATAAGGCATGAAACAATAAAGGAAGAAAAACAGTTACAGGTCGGGATCACAGTTCTTTTACCAAAAAATTTGGTTCACATGCAATATCATTCAAACTTCTTTAATATCCAAATTTGCAAAGTATCCAAATATGCAATATCATTCGACGTATATACCATCCCCGTCCCAGAATCCCATCCCAAATACCATTCCCGCTTTGGGTATTTGGATGGGGATGGGGAATCCCTGTCTGGGAATGGGGTCCTGCGGGAATCAGGTTCCCCATTTTGTATTTAATATTTATTAATATTTTTAAAAAATAAAGTACTTAAAATAACATATAATCAAAATAAATAAAATAACATAAATTCCTAATTTGTAAAATAAAGAATGAGAACAAGTAAATTATAAAGATTTAAGGGTTTAGTTTTTATAATTATAAAATAAAAATATTACAAATAGAATTAATATTAATAATACATAGATATAATATATATATATATATTATTCGGGAATGGGAATGGGGATGGGAATCCACATTTTATCTAAACGGGGTTGGGGATGGGGACGGGGACAGGGCGGAGAATATAAATACCATCCCCATCCCATCCCCAGTTCTAGAGAAGCGGGGAATCCCCATCCCCGTCCCATCCCCAAATTAACCAGGGATTCCAAACCCCATTTTATTTGGGTACCAATGGGGATGGTTCCTCGCGGGGATTTTGCCATCCCTAGCTGAATTCAGTACTTCCTACACCAAACGATATATACAACATCTTATCCCTTTTTCCACTCTAGGTTCTCCTTATAAACTGTCCTCACCTAATCGCCTTAGTGTTTATTCACAAACGAGATACTCTCCGAATATTCTTTCCTCTTAAAAGAAGACTATTATTTAACTCAGCCTCAACATCCACTACTTGGATCACCACAGCAAAACCCCAGAAGGTTTAATATCATTCCATTATACACAGTTTCTCGGCTTGCACTGTCTAAAGCATCTTTTTGGACCAGAAGCTTCACAGCATTTTTATTCCCCATCTCTCGCTGGCCACCCCAACAACTTGCCACGCCTCTGAAACTTGGTCGATGCTACAACAAGTTTAACACCTCAAATTCCTGCTAAATTTTAGAGCTTTAGCAGGTAGTCTAATCAGCAGTTCCTTTGGACCCGTAACAAGTGGCAGGTCACCAGATTACCTGCAAGGTCGAAATTTTCTTATTGCTTCATTTTCACTTTTCCGTTCCTTTCAATTTCGCTGTGCATTGACCTGGCTATCCTATGCCTTTGATATTCATACATGGACTAATACTGTCCAAGCCAAAGCATATATTTGTTCACCAGTAAGTTTGAGAAGTAAAAGTTTGAAGATAAATAACCAACAGATTAACAAGAGCACAGTACTCATCCTTACTCTGTGTGTTTCCTTTTGTAAAAGAGTTGGCCAACTTGAGGAATAATAGCTCAAGAGACATGAGCTGAGATAACCTGACCCCTTAACCCGTGACAAAAATCCAAGCAGAGTGTACACTTATTGACATGAAAAGGGTGCATTTTACAACAGGAATTCTAGGTAGCGAACAAGAAATATGAAGGAATCAATATTTTTGGGATTAGTCATATCAGATTCCTGAATCCAGAACATAAGAGATGAAGTTATTCTTCATCCAAAACCAGGGCTGGTGACAGCGAGATCATTATTCAGTTGTGCACTCAATTATTGACATGCAATGCTACTCAATGTCTGGGTATTCAAAGTTTTCATCTTTACATATTTATGCACAAGTTTAAAAAGTACGTACTTCTTGCGCATTGACATGTCACTGGCTGAAACTCCTTCTGCAGCAGGCATCCCTTCCGTGATAAGACCCTCCTGTTAAGAGATGACCAAAATTAAAACTAGATGTTAAAATTGTGCAACAATTTGGGTGCATTTTTATTTACTAATAATTAACAAGAAATTAGACAGAATTTGGAGATCAACCTTAACCAGGTATAGATTGCGGTGGTCATGAACCTCTTTTTTGGCCTTCTCCACTGCTTTATCGTTGGCTGTTTTCTTGTCTAAAGCCTTCAAAACTTTCACTGGTCGCCCTTTTATTAAGATACCTGGCCAGTTACAGTGTTGGCTGCTGAAAGTGCAGCATCGGCAGCATCAGTTGTTGTAAACTTGAGAAATCCAGTTCCACGTGGACGCCTACAGAAAATGCATATAAAGCCATGATTATGTCTAAAGAATGTAGAACACTTCTAAACAGAGAAACATCCATACTTCGTGACTTGATGAAGAACTGGTATAAATGACTGCACTTCACCAAATGAAGAAAAACGTTGTTTCACTTCCTCAGAAGTGATTTCAAAAGGAAGATTGCTAATGAAAATTGTCCTCTGCAACTCATCTTCTCCTTGAGTTGAGTTAATATTTTTTGGGTCTCCTCCGGCACCTTTCACTGTCGCCATAACACGGGTACCCGATGCATCAGATGACTTCTTTTCAACTGGTACAGATTTATCATCAATGTTTCCCTCAGACAGTGCTGAGTCGTTGTTCCCTTCCAAAACATTTTTAGAAGATGGTGAAATGAAGTTTTTAAGTACATTTCTTGCAATCTCTGTCTCTTCCTCAAAGTCAACTTCACTTTTACTATCATTCTCGTCAAATGAATCTGACTCATCTGCAGCATCATCACTGCCATGCACTTGTGATTTTTTTACTGGTTCTGCATCACTGTCCTCCGATTCGCTACTGCTTCCATCTTCTAGCTCCTGTCCTGTAAAAACAACGTATCCCAGATTGAGTGAAATGTAGTCATCCAGGAAATGAAAGCACAAGATACCATCCGACAAATATCGAGAAGATCAGTTGTATTACACAGCAAAATAGCTCGCGAAATATGTAATGGACAACAAACAATCACTCAGTTATGCAAAATCCGCTAGCAAAGAGTAACTAGAGTTCAAAGTGGAAAGGTGGCAAATACCATCTCCTATGGCGGCAACGGAGTTACTCCCAACAGTATAAATCTTTTTTGGAACAGCCCAATCGACAGCAATTGGTCTTTTACCAAAAGTTTTCCCATTGAAGTTCTGAATAGCCTGCACAAGAGAGAAAGATCGAGACTTTAGCAAATCACTCACTAGTAAAGCTCCTAAATGTTTGGAAGGCAGTTAAAAAGTGTTTCTGAAGGTCATGTTATGAGTCTGACTACATGCAGCAGATTTTAAGACACCACTTATGTCTGGAAGAATGTTCCGTGCAAGCTGTTAAGGGAACAAGAAGTATATTCCAGAAGAATGGATGTGTTCTTTGCTTATTCATTTTCTAAATCTAGAATATGACACAATAAGTCAATACTATTGTTCCTTGTACTATTGTCTAGAACGAAGATGTCCCTACATGCATATTCTACTCATTTATTCCTATGCAAGTGGAGACTTATACAATCAGGCAAGTCCTGTTCTTTCTGGCCAAACATCTTTCAGTTTCGTCTTTCTTTTCATCGTTCATCAAAATGATTTCTTTATAAAAAATCAGAAAAGCAGATATCCTCCCTAAGGCTAGCTGCCAAGTTACCATAAGAGAAAATACATAGTCTCAAGTTCTTTCAAAAAGTCATCAGAAAAAATACAACATACATTTTCTGCCTCTTGCTTTGATGTGAATTTAACAAATGCAAATCCTTTAGAAGACCTGCAAAAGACAGAGAGAGAATAAATAAGTTGAACAGCAGACGCGGAGGTACTAAAGTATCAATAACAAATTCAAAGGGTTACCCAGTCTCAGGATTTTGAGGAATAACCACATCCCAAACGAATCCTACAGAAGCGAACATATCTTTTATCTCGGCCACTTTAGCCTGCGATCAGCAGTCCATAAAGTGAGAACATGCATATTAGCATTCTTAAAACAAAACCTCCCAACTAGGGGTGTTCACATTCGGTTAACCGGCCGAACCAAACCGAAACCGAAGATTCGGTTTGAACCAAAACCGAACCGAAAATTTCAGTTCGGTTTTCGGTTTTTATTTTTACAAAATTTCGGTTTTCGGTTTGGTTTCGGTTTTAGGTTGGTTCGCGGTTTTAGAGTTCAGTTCACCGAACCGAACCGAAAACCGAACTTTCTTTTATTATTATTCCTAAAATGAAAACTGCAAACACGTGTTGTGCTGATATGCAACAAAAAAGAAGTGGATTCCAAAACATTAAAGGCTATGTGTCGACTTCTACTTCTTCTCCTCGCTCGTCCTGTCCGGCGGCCGTGCTTCCATCACCGTCCGTCATCACCAAGAAGTGGATTTTAAGTTTTTACATGTAATTGTTGTTTGTTGAGGTATTTACAAAAATCCCCAAATTATAAAACCCTAAATTATATATTTTGTTTAATTTATTGATAAAGAGATTTTTCTAGATACCAAGATTGTAGATAATTGGAACAAATCAGTAAGTTTTATCAATTTGAGTAACCCATGAAGCTTGAAAAACATGACGAAGCTTGAAAAATGACCAAGCTTGTTGTCTGGTTCTTTTGTTAACATATCAGAATTCTGCAAATCCCTCTTTTCTTTTCATTTTCTTTTTTTTTTTAAATTTTCGGTTAAACCGAAAAACCAAACAAAACAACCGAAATTTTTTTCGGTTTTAACCGAACCAAACTGTTTAATACGGTTCGGTTTTTCGGTTTTGCATATCGACCAACCGAATTTTCGGTTAACCGAAATTTCAGTTCGGTTCGGTTTGACCGAATGAACACCCCTACTCCCAACACTTCCAATCATGTAAACATAAAGCATGCGTAGTAAACGAAAAAGGATGATAATCGAATTGAAATTTAAAAACTCTTAAGTGAGGGACAAGAACCTTGAACGGAAGATTTCTCAATATAAGTTTCCACTTCTGAGTTTTAGAGCCCTGGTAAACACATTCAATAGTCAAAATATTATAACTGAAAATTTAGGATGAGAAAAACAACAATAAGTACATGTCATGCCAGGAATTCAAGCAATCAAAGCAACAGCCAAAATCTATAGATGTGATAGCTACACATGACAGAGCTTAAGCCCCTCAGTCGGTCACTACTGTTATTGCATTACTCTTTTTATCTTCTTGGAAGGTTGTGGTGAAGGTGTTTGGAGAATTTGAGTCCTTTATAGAGAGCTGTTGGATGCAGATTACCAAAAATCACAATTACACTGCTAAGTAACTCCGACAAAAACAAAGATAATGGTGATCAGGTCAGCTAGAGGGAAGAACATGAACATGAATTCACTCAACCCTGAATTAAGACCATTTTTTCGCCTGAACTCGATTTCAGCCAACGTTAACCCAACCTTTTATCTACCTAGGTTAACCCAATTTAAACAGGTCATCCCACCCCGACAACCTGAACGTTCCATGCCCAACCCATTCGACCTGCTTGCACCATTTGCCGATTTGGAGACAACTAGAGAAGAACTTCTGAAAAGAAAGAAACACAGACACACACACGCACAACTTCAATCATGAACAATGCGGACTACAATTAACATGAATGCATGTAATTTTATGATCTTTTTCTTCTCAAGCTCAACCTCACATAATCAACTCAAGACATAAACTTGTTGAATCAAATCATTAAATCAAAGAACTTGTTAGCTAGCAATGTTGCTGGGTGCAGAATTTCTTAAATATTTTTCTTTTCAAGTGTGTGTGTGTGTGTGTTGGGGGGGCCTAGAGAATTCAGATTAGGGGGCCACCCAATAAACATTGGCTGGTCCACTAACCAAAAGACCAGGAAAAAAAAAAAGTTGAGTATTTTTGTGTTCAATTTGTGTAAGATTATAGGGCAGTGCTGAATATTGCCGAAGAAGAGAAGAGACTTAATTTACATAGCATACAAATGCGAAAAATTGAGACCATCAGAATCCTCACTGACAGTTTAATCACTGGCAAGAAGTAAAACAAAAAGCAATGCACCTGCGTGGCAAGTTTTGTAAGAGATGAACACATTTTGCACAAAGCTGAAGTTATATTTACAGCATGATAAGAGCTTTTTGTAAACAATGACATATTCTCACCTCTCCACCAAGCTGACGAGCCCAAACAGATCCCCCAAGTATCTCTTTCTGGTGTAGTGCTGCAACACATTCACGAGCTGATTTTACACTTGTATAAAGTACAGATAAGGCATTCACTTTGCAACCATCTTGAGCTAGCCCTGAAAATTTACATAAGCACGCCATACCAAGTTACCAACTAGAAAGATCAATTCTTCAAGAGAATATGAGTTGGTAAAGTAAGGTAAGATACAGCATGAATGAACAAGTATGCTAGAGTATTCAGTCGTTCATATTAGAGATGGTTGATCTTACATTAAGCAATGGAAAAACTTTCTGATACGCATAAGAAAACAGTGTAAATACGGATAAATCTGAAGCAGTCCAAATACATAGTCGGATACAGTGGCAAATGGCACAGAAGTGCATGCAGGAAGCAAAACACGGTAAGAGTCCTAGAAACATTACAAAGCATGCCAGACAGGAAAACACATAAAACGGTAGATGGTAAAAGGATCGTCATCCATATGACATGGAAATGGATAACTGACGCCGAGCTTTTGGTTGGGAAAAAGAAAACAATGTAAACCATTCCAAGACAATTGGTGGATATTAAGAACAATAATTATAAACACTATTAGTCCTATCATGTATTAATAAGGAAAGTGTAGAGGGTTTTCGCAATTTTTTGAGAAGTAATCTGGTGCAGGAAGCAGTTTTAAAACCTACTCTTTCATATTTATATTACTATCACCAACTAAAGCCTTATATCGAAATCTTTTTGCTGCAGAAGGAAGAAATAACAGAATAACAGAGATCTTTCGGTCTATCACATGTTTCATGATTGGATATTCTATAGGAAGTAATATTGGCGCCAGTGATAGGTTAGTGTTCCAAAAAGATTGTTCAAATTCTTTACCATGATGCTTCAGTTCTTCCTCTGGAAGAGGGTAAATGACGGAGCATACTGTCCCAAACTTCCTTGCTAGACGATGAACTTCCTCTGCCATATCACCACTAAGAAGACCACCAAAAATGACTGTCTTAGCAACCCTGTTTACATGATGGATAATTTATATGTTAGATCAGAACAACTAAACACGTAAACTATATGCTGGTGAATGGCGATCTTTCAAGTAGCACAATACACTTTTTAAAAATTTAATACATCAAATTTCACAACAAGAGCAAGCTAAACCCAATCAAAGTTAGCCTGAGAATTGGAAACATTGTCCATTAACATCTCAAAGATACTAACAATTAGATATAAGTACACCTGATTCTGCTATTCAATGCCATGATAACCATTGAAATATTATGTCCATTGTAAGGAAGGGAACTGCTCATGGGGATACAAAAAATTATGCTCAGTATTTTAGGACAAAATAAGGATGTTTCTTATTTAAGAACCAAATTTTAGTGCTGAAATCAACAAAGCCCACAACAATAAGCCGTTAGATACTCAATAATTGCTTAGCAGTCTTGCACTTCAATAAAATTAATATGGACTTATTCATATCTTAAATCTAAAAATTCAATAAAAAAAAACCCACTAACAAAGATTACCCGATTATGGAAGAGTACCACATAAATGCATGTCCCATAAAGGGTAACTTTACAAGCATACGTGTGAAGTTTTATATATGTTTTATTTCCTCAATTTTATGGAGGCAATAACCAGCTCCCCATCATGAAATCAGAATCATCTTGTGTAGACCAACCTCACTAGTAATTTCATAAGCCCAACCATTCACTCTTCAAACTTATGAGTAAAATATTCGAATGACAACAACTCCAATTCACCATTCCTAGCACTTGATCAAGACTTAGTAGACTCTAAGCTACAAACTAAATCGCAGAGGGTGACTAAGAGCAAGGTCAAATGCGAATTTGAAGGATAAAGTACCACAGTTATAGCGAAAGAAAACATGTCTAATGGCAACATCCGCACAAGTTTATGTTGACTAAACTATATGTTGAGTGCTATCATAGGTCAACAGTTTGTTAACAAACTTCCAATAACCAGGTAGGAATTTGCATTGCCTATTCAAACAAACATGCAATCTGCTTCAGATTTCTGGGTATACCAAATTAAATCCGAACTCGTTGGCGACTAGGCTGCTAAAAGCTAAATATTTTCCATCCACGGACTTCTTATCAGCAAAATTGGGCTATAATCCGAGCTTTACATGGCGTAGTATATGGGTTGCACAACACTTAATGATTGGCAAATACAATTTCATGTTTAAATAAACTTGCCAGCAGAAGAATTATTATGTTTGGCTAACTAAAAGTAGTACCAATAGTCTCATTCAAACAAACTTTCATTGGCACTTGAAGTTAGATTGTCAAACAATTATTAATGGGCAAGAAACAGGGGAGTCACAAGCAGACTTCAATCTCAAAAATAACATAAAAACTTACTGATCACGTCATAGATTTTCATTACCAACTTAGGCAGCAAATGTAATTACAACAATGATATCTGATATCTGAAACAGTACCTTTGTTTATCTGAACTCCCTTTGTCAGGAAGACCACTGGAAATAGCCGTTCTTTTTCTTGCTTCCTTCAACTCACCTAATCATTTTCCAACTAATCACATGAGTGAAACACAACGGAAACTTAAATGTATAACATAAATATTCCAGCCATCTAGAATCTAGACCTTTTGCTTTCAAAGCCTTGCCAGTTTTGTCTAACATTGCAGTTTCGACAGCCTTGTTGTTCTTTGTTTCGACAGCCTTTTCGTTCTTTGTTTTTTCAACAACCTCGTCGTTCTTTGTTTTTTCGACAGCCTTGTCATTCTTTGTTTTTTCGACAGCCTTGTCATTCTTTGTTTCGTCAGCGTCATCAGATTGAACTAACAAATAGGAAAACCCAACAACCAAAATATTGGAACAACTGTTCTGAATGAGCATATAAAAGAAGCAGAAACAAATAAATACAGTAACTTCAACACATTTTCTATGCAGTGGGAGAAGGGAACAGGGTGTACACTGACAGACTCACAGACCTTGATTTACTTTTGCTCGACGCTGCTCAAGAGGAGCACGATGTGTGGCTTGTTTAACGACAAGCTTTCTACCTCCAACGGTAGAGCCGTTTTTCAGCTCAATGGCACGATTAGCATCTTCAACAGAAGCACTATATTCATATTAGGAATCCAGCATTAGCATAAGCAATAGCGTTACTCGTAAAAATCCAAATGATGTCGCGACAATGCAAAATTGACTTACAATTGAACATAGCCAAAACCGCGGTGTTCAGTAGACCCTGATATATTAACAAATAGCAAAAAGAAACACACACTTAAAACCTGATTTAATAAAAGCTAGCTCAAAGGGAAAAAAAAATCAACTAACACTCAACTACAAAATAAGTCATCAAAATAAACATTATAGTAGTATCACGTTTTTCCAACAGTTTCACCAGCAATTGGAACACCTATTGAATTGGAAACATGTTTAAGATAAAATACCACTATATATGCAATGACATTTCTGAAACAAGAGTTCATGTAAGCATACCCTTCTTCGTAACCATAAAACACCTTCTTATCGGTCCAACCTCACTGAACGCTTCTTCCATCTAAAGCAATCACACAAACAATATAACATAAGCATTGAACTTAATTGCAAAGACTATTTTCTCCACACACGCATAAACACACCAATATGTACATATTTGCTCAAACGCAGATACATAAATATTCACACACACGCGCGCGTCAAAAATGGAAGAATACCTGAGCGTTAGTGAAGGAGAAGGGCAAATTGGCAACAAAGACGGTGGAGAGTGAATGCTGATTATCGCCGCCGGCCTCCATATTCTTCCTTTTTCCCATCGCCGCTTTACGGGGTTGGAAGTCGTTTTAAAGCTGGAAGAGGAATGGCAACTATGTTTCAAGAAAGAAGTATGCAAATACAAATAATTTAATACAAGATAGTCGGAGAAGTGTTTGGTCGGACGGCGGTGATATCCCGGCACAAACGCCGATTTTCTGGTGTGACGATTTATAACAGGGGTTTATATAGGGTTTTCCAATTTGGACCGGTCTCTCAACACTAGGCCCCAGAACTCAAAAACAGCCCAGTAATGGTAATATTGACCCAAAAGATAGGGCTCGAGCGGATTTGGGTGGATCCAGTCGCCAATTGTCAATTTGCACTTAGAGACCAATTTTTCTAAGTGATACTAATTTGGGTGGATCCAGGATATAGGTAGATTTCATGTCACCCAAGTGGGGTAGCCACCCACTTGGATGTATGCGATAGCGGATCTGTGAATTAGTAGTATGGTAGGCTAAAAAGTTAAAATTTCACTAGGAAAACTATCCGTATATATAAAACAAAGATTATATATATAACAGATTATTACAAGACTACATATATTATTTCTCAATAAAGACTAGAAACTATTTATAGGAGAAATATACAGTGGTATATTTATATTAGGAATCAAATTGATATATTCTATTCTTAATATTATTTGTTTTTTGCCACAAAATAACAATAAGCCAATAACTAAGTAAAAAAAGCAAAACACATAGATAATGTTTTAATTTCATACTTGATGATAGCACTTAGGGGGTGGCAGATCGTTCGTGCCAGCCCGATTAATAACAACACGATAAGCTCGAGCCCCGATATAACACAATAACTTTATTGGGCCAAAAATTTATACCCAAACACGACGCGCTAAAAACACGAGAAACGTGGTATGGTACGATTGACACAATAAATAAAATTGTTAAATTGATTTAGTTAGGACCGTTAGGCCATTAAACTAATAAAACATATGTTGGGTTTTGGTTCAGCATCCTACCTGCAATGGGCTTTAAAAGATGTGGGAGATGCGGCCCTGCGATTCGAACTCGTGAGTGCTAGATTGCACAGTTATAGGAGAGCTTAAAAGATTTGATATGGACTACCGATACCAACAGATGCATCTTCTTTTCTGGTGCCCATTACATAGAAACTATGAGGTTAAGCATGTTTGACCTGGAGTAGACATGAGATGGGTGACCTCTTGCGATGTTTTCCAGGGAGCGCGTGAATGAGAACAAAACGTGCTAGAAAAGACTCGTGTTGGTTTATGGGGACAGACGTCAATCCAATGAAGCGCTTGAGGTCCAACAACTGCTATCAGAGCAGGTCACGAGTTCAAATTCCCCTGGAAGCATGCTGCAGTGGAGATTGCTATGAGCGGTGGAACTGAGATGCTGGCGAAGCGGAGGTAAACGGATCAGAACTGAAGGTAGGTTGCCAGGTGGCCAGAACTGAGGTAAACATACTGGAACTGCAAGCGTAGGTTGCTAGGTGGCCGGAACTAGGAGATTGGCGTGACACGACACTTGAACTGAAGTAGTTGGCGTTAAAACTGAGGAAGTTTGGCGGGCGGTGGAGGTTGCTAAGACTGAGCCGGAAGCCGGAAGGCAGGTGTCTTTGTGAGGGGATTGTTGAGCTTTGGTTCAAAGATCCCGCCCGCAATGGGCTTTAAAAGAGGTGCGAGGTGCGGCACCTGCGATTCGAACACGTGAGCGCTAGATTACACAATTAGAGGAGAGCTTAAAAGATTTGATATGGACTACCTATACCAACATATTTATCTTCTTTTCTGGTGGCCATTATAAGAAACTCTGAGGTTAAGCATGCTTGGCCTGGAATAGACATGGGATGGGTGACCTCCTGGGAAGTTTTCCAGGGAGCGCATGAGTGAGAACAAAGCATGCTAGAAAAGACTCGTGTCGGTTTGTGGGGACAGTCGTCAATCCAATAAAGCGCTTGAGGTCCAACAATTAGTATCAGAACAGGTCACGAGTTCGAATTCCCTTGGAAGCACGCTGCAGTGGAGATTGCTAGGAGCGGTGGAACTGAGATACTGGCGTAGCGGAGGTAAATAGACCAGAACTGAAGGTAGGTTGCCAGGTGGCCGGAACTGAGGTAAACAGACTGGAACTGAAGGTATAGGTTGATCGGTGGCCGGAACTAGGAGGTTAGCGTGACGCGACACTTGAACTGAAGTAGTTGGCGTTAGAACTGAGGAAGTTTGGCGGGCAGCGGAGGTTGCTAAGCACTGGAGTTGAGATGCTGGCAGGTGCTGGGAGGGGGATTGTTGAGCTTTGGTTCAGCATCCTGCCTGCAATGGGCTTTAAAAGAGGTGCGAAGCGCGGCCTGCGATTCGAACTCGTGAGCGCTAGATTTCACAGTTAGAGGAGAGCTTAAAAGATTTGATATGAACTACCTATACCAACATATGCATCTTCTTTTTTGGTGTCCATTATATAGAAACTACGAGGTTAAGCGTGTTTGGCCTGGATTAGACATAGGATGAGTGACCTCCTGGGAAGTTTTCCAGGAGCGCGTGAGCGAGACAAAACGTGCTAGAAAAGACTTTTGTTGGTTTGTAGGGTCAGGTCGTCAATCCGATAAAGCGCTTGAGTACATTTTAGTTTAAAAGTAATGACATAATAAGTATACAAATGATAAATAAAGATCGAATTTAGTTTAAAAACCACAAATATATATTAAATATAGCATAAATCTCGGGTAACACAAAAGTTTTACATCATTCATTCTTGATTTTTAAATTGAATTTAGATTTTAGGACCGACTTGGGTTTTGCATTAAATTTTGGGGGCTAATTTTGAATATTGTAGAAATTATGATACTAAAAATAGAGGTTTTGAAAATTTGCACTAGGCTTGAGCTAAGTGCGGCCCCTATGTGCATCCGCCTTTATGGGTGTATGGCCGCTGGATCAAACACACACCCATGTGGATGTGTATGTGTGTGTGATGATACAAGGGTTATGGCCCCATATGGGTGGCCACCCACTTGGTGGCATCAAATAAACTCGAATATACTTAATGACATAGGTTGCTCTAGGTTGAGCAATTGGAACGATTTTTGATGGATTTTTTCCCTAAAAGATTTTTAGTAATTCACCTAAAAATATTAATTTTTCTAATACAAAGTATTAGTAGTCCCAAAGAAAAGTATTAGTCGGTCCGCTAAAAAGTATTAGACATTCCAAGTCATTGGGAATTTTGCTCCATGATGAAAAAGAAATGCATTAATACAACAGAGCGGACAACATCTAAAGTTCGCCCTATCCCGTGAAATCGCGTCTACTAAAACTTCTGCCATAAGCTTTCAGCTACCCAATTTCACTTCAACCACATGTTATCATCACTATCCTTGAGCTTCCTCCCTTTTTCTAGTCTACTTGAAACTTCGCTAAATCTATGGCACTTGCCTTGGCCTCCTTCGGACCCTGGGGTTAGGATCTCTTGTCCCCAACCATTTCAATGCGCATTATAGAGAGAAAAAAGAGTTGATGGTGGGTTTGGATTTAGCTCCTTCAATACTCGCGCATATTTTGCCAAAATTCAAGACATATGTCCTAAGATCGTCATCTTTTATTGTGGCAACTGCAACGGCTTTATCTTCCTTCTCAAGCGCAAGGGATAATAGATCATTAAGCAATTTTTTCTGACTTCTGCTGTAATATTGAAATTCCTCCCGTTCTGTGAAATTGCCGTCCTTCGTAATGAAGGATTGACGGCGTATCTGAATTTGTTTGTGTTTGGATTATTGGCTGCGAACCTAACGGGTTAGAATTGGGGATCCGTCCAATGAATTAGGATCCGTTAGACGGTCTAACAGGAGACCTACTCATAATATTTTGGGAAAACTGCTTAGTTATCTCTAAGATTTCAATTAAATAATCCTATGTTTTGCTATACCCTCACCACTTAATTATAACAAAATATACAGAAACCGTCTTTTTAAGCGCAACAAAAACAACATTGTCACACAAACATTCACGATTAAAAAGTGTCCAAAAATACATTTTACCATTTCTTTTCCAATAAAACATCAAAATACATTCTTCACATCTCTACAGGTATATTAGGCTATATATACTCATTTGTAACTTATAATACACTCATATGTATTACAGAAATTGCTATAGACAAATACTAATAAATTATATAAGTTCAATTCATATCAATCAATTCTTAACAACGAACAACAACAGTATATGATAAAAGTGAACACACATTGGTCACCTAATCATCTTTTTTTTTTGTGCATAATTTGCATGTGTAATCACTTCACAAATCCAACAAACAAAAACAGTTTATCGTCCATTTAGAGCAGCAAACTGTGCAAACATGGCAGTTCCAGAGTGCTCCTCAATAACTGGAACCTCAGCAGGAGTTTTATTACCAGCCTCAGAAGTCGAAATTGGGCTATTATTGTCTGAAACAGGAGCAACATGATTGTCAGTAGCAGCCGCTGAAACAACAGGACTCGCAAGCGCCTTATTTTCTTCCTCGGAATTCCCCTGAGACGAAGCTTCTTGCAACTGCAAAGCATACTCCAAATTCCACAAAACATCGCCCATCGTCGGCCTATCGACCCGTATTCGGACAAACATTTCTCAGCAGCCTCAGCGAATTTCTTCATCGACTCGGGATTGATATGGCCGGCGCGTTGGATCGATGATTTTATCCAACAACCCTTTTCTCTTCCATTGCATAGCCCACTCTGCTAAATTCACTTGCTCTCTGGGCAATGCCGGGTTTATAGCCGGACGAGCACATAAGGCTTCCAATAAAACGACCCCAAACGAGTAAACATCCGATTTATCCGTTAGTTGTTGCTTTCTGAAGTACTCAGGGTCCAAATACCCGAAACTGCCCTTAACGGCTGTGCTAACGTGCGTTTGCTCGGTCGTTGGGGCGTCTTTGACAGACCAAAATCGGCCATTTTGGCGATGAAATTCTCGTCTAGCAAAATGTTTGTGGTTTTCACGTCGCGATGAATTATACCTTGTGAAGCCCGGTATGTAGATAATGTAACCCCGAGCGGCCCCTATGCAAATCTCTAACCTCTGTTTCCAAGTCAAATGATCCAAACCCTTACCATAGAGATGGTCTCTAAAAGGACCATTAGCCATAAACTCATAAACAAGAATCATCTCAGAGTTCTCATCACAATACCCAATCAAAGACACCAAATGGCGATGTCTAAGCTTAGACAATATCTGAATCTCTGTCTGAAACTCATGAATACCTTGTTCCGACTGCGGATTGCCCGTTAACGGCTACTTTTTGCCCGTCGTCTATTTCTCCGATGTAAACATTACCAAATCCACCAACGCCAATAATCTCCTTGGGGTCGAAATTATTAAATCGCGTCTTGTAACTCGGCAAAGAAATATCGTCCCAATCCCATCGTCGACGAAAAAAACTTGGCTTTTCCGAGATCCTAACGAAGTTTTGCTATTGGACATAAAGCTCGTATCACCAGCATGGATTGGCAATAGCCAAGATGAGAAACTTTTGCTCTTGTGCCAATCTTGAGGTCTCTTTTTCCATTTCACGGCCATGGCGCCTAAACCGATGAACGCTCCGAACATCATGGCGAATCCGACGGCTGCAACTGTTCCGTTAACGGCGCTACTACCATCGGCTTTTTTACCGTCTACGCCAAATTCTCCGTCCAGGCTGCCAACGGAATTGTTCATTTTTAGAACCTCTAGGCCGTTTAGAAGCGCGTTTTTTAGTACCGGCGTTTTCGTTCATCGGGCCGACTTGGACTGTTAGTGGGTCTAGGCCAGAAACCATGGTCGAGTTTATGACGAAATCGGCGAAATATGCGGAGGTTAAACCGCCGGCCACTGTGGATAAATCTAGACCGGTGATGGCCGGTTTTCCGTTGAGGTATACGTTGAAGTAAAGATCATTTGGGGATTTGCTGACGATATCGGCAAAGTGTAAACGGACGAGATATTGGAATGAAGAATCAACCTTCATCTTCCAAGAGATATTGAAGCTTGGGACCTGCATTATAAGGTGATAAAAAATCATAAAAATAACAGTAAATTTACACTGATCCACTACAATTTAAAGCTTTTGTTGAAACAATTAACACGTAAAATTAGGTGAAAATTAATAATGAAATTACTTCATTAAAGACTATTAGACCACTTCTTTTCTCTGCAAGAAAAAATAGTTTAACTACATATAGTATTAAGATAAGGGTAAAATCATTGGAGGAAATATTTACCTATAAATCTAAAATTGTTAATTTATGTCGTTAAATTAAAAACTGTCGGTGATCTTTCAGTAATTTGTCGGTGTAATTTGAGAAAAAAATAATATTTTTTATTTATTATAGTTATTTTGTAGGTAAATATAAAATTTAGTAACAAAATCATTTATATCGGTAAACTCTATCGTCATATTGGGATTTTCTTGTCGTGTTTAAAAATAGGTTTAATTTTAAATATTCGATCTAATTACAATTACACTAAGTTATATTTCAAAATTATAAATGTTTGTTCTTGATATTTATATTTATTTTACAAATTACACCCTAAAGAAGGGGTTATTCGTTAAATAAATGCAAACCTCAATGAGCGTTAGTACTATCTAAAGATTTTTTTAAAAAAAAAAAAAAAATTAAAAGATACCTATTTTTTACAAATTAGGTATTGATTTTTGTAAATTTATCTTAAAATATTGTAATTTAAGTTGTTCAAGTGGTTGGATAAAATAAAATGATGTAGCTTTTGCTTTTTTAAATGTTAGTAATAACAATTTTATAATTTAGTCATTTAGATAGTAAAAATTAAAGGAACTTATTAAAATAAAATATTTTTTATAAAAGAAATTTGAAATTTCTCGCTTTTTCTTTTTTTCTTTTTTTAAACGACTTGTTGCTTATAAGACTTCTATAAACCGAACACCCTCTCTCTCTTAAAAATATTGAGCCTTCGTCCAAAAGCAAAATTAGCTGAACAGCTCACCTCAACATTGGCGTTCGCCATCTCGGTGGCGGTGGCATAAACCACCGGCGGCGCAATCAACGGCGACTCTCCGTCAGGATAGCTGATCACTTTCGGCTCGACGGAGACCTCGCTGCCGACGACTTTCGGGTCGAGGTACTGCTTGTCGGAGTCCCACGTTCTCCGTAGGGTATCATTCTGAGCCGTAATCGTCGGCCCGCCGACATTAAGCCGATACACCGTCTGATACGCCACATCCATCAGCCCCGAGTAATCGCCCTTGGGGAAAACGGCGGTGGCCACGTCACCAATCAGAATATCCGGCGCCGACACGAACTCAATCGCGCTGACGAAAGCCACGCTGCCCTGAACCGGCTCGAATTTAATCGAAAACCGCTCGGTCGTGACATTGACGAGATACTCGTTAAACGACGACGTAGCGTTTGGTGGATTCTCGAATTCGTGGATCAGAACCAGGTTATCGCTCGTGCTCACCTTGAATTTCGCGGTTCTCAGATCCCTCTGGTTGTTCTGGATCGGGGCGAAATGGAGCCGGATCCAGTGCCATCCGGGTCGGGTCACGTGGAAGGTGTAGGTGGCTTCGCTCTCGAAGACTAGGGCTGACGTGTAAATCGCCGATGGGAGTTTCGAATCGGCGTCTGGGGCGGAGACTTGGATATCTTGTCCATTGTAGGATAAATACTTGCTGGTCTCTTGATCGCCGAGGAAAACGCGATTTCCGGGGAGGGTGGTGGAGCCGGAGTTTCCGCAGTCGATTAGGTAATTATCGGGCGGGGTAAAGGAATCGGATTTTGCTGGGGCGTTCACTCTCGCGGCGTGGGTTGAAACGATGTCGTTTGAGATTAGACAGAAAAATAGAACCAGGAGGAGGGTCACCGTGGCGGAGGACGGCGGTGGTGAGCGGCGCCGCGGTGGTGGTGTGTTTTCCATATCTGGAACTGCACCTCCTGGTGGAGGGGGATTGGGATATGAGAACGATGGGCTATACAAAGAATGTGAGAGAAATTAGGGGGTTCACTGATTGTCCATGGAAAGATTAACAAGCATTTTTCTGGTGATTTTTCTTTTCTCTTTCTTTCTTTTTGGTGTTTGCAGAAATTGGTGTTTTAGGTTGAGCTCATTTTGGGATTCCGATGTTGATGGAAGATTTGTGGGGTGGGGAGTGGAGTTAGTTAAAATTGGGGTTTATTTTTAGTAACTAACAATCGATTTAAATCACTAATTTTACAAGTTGGGATGAATTAGTTGATGATCATCGATTTTTAGGATTTGTGTTTGTAATTGCTTCCGATATTTGTGGATTGGTTCAAGCTTTAATCTTTTTTCTACAACTTATATATTTTATGAATCTTTTCACGTAAATTTTGTGTAAACGATGGACTATCAAATATTGTAAGTGAACCTTCAAGTAATTTTTTTTTTTGAGGGAACCTTCAAGTAATTGTGTATTAAAGAAATTAAATACAGATGGATTTGTTCATTTTTGTCGATTTCACAAATTCACAATAACATTTTCTTAAAATGTGGCCCCGTTATATTTCGCCTATTTCTTACCGTTGGTGCCTGGTGGATTGCGTTTAGGATTCAAATATAATGGAATATAAAACTATAAAAACAGATTTCAAATAAATTAATCAAATTAAACCACTATATTTAAAAAGTACCAATTTTGGAATGCAACAGTTAAAATAAATCTCTACTGTCTTGATTGTCCCATTTGAACCAAATCATATATATATATATATTATCTCTAAAATTTCTGATTAGTTGGATAATTTGTTTTAAAAAAACCTTATCTCTAAAATTTATGATTAGCTGGATAATTTGTTTAAAAAAAAAAACCTTAACTATTATGTTGGTTCTTAAATTCTAGTTTTGCATAATGTTAATTGGCAATTGACTATTAAGATCAAATGCTTTGCACACGGTTAGCAACTAAAATTTGATTTGGTGATTGTAACTCTTTGCAAATTGGATTATATATGTTTCATTCAAAGAGGTTTACAGCTAATTACATTCGGTTGGTCTGGATTATTTTGGGCTAAAAAGATTAATACATAGAGGAAATTGTGGGAAATACCCACTTAGGATAGAACAAAGAGTTTTCTGACATATGAGATAAACAACTAAGTTTTCTAACCATTTTTGTGGTTCTTTTATCCAAATTCTCTTATATTTTAAATGCAAAAGTAAGTGGGGGTGGGGCTCTATCTCTTTATTTTTTCTCTCTCTACTCCCTTTTTGGATTTTATAAAAAATTTGATTTTTTGGTAAATTTTTTCGAAAGCCTTCAACAGTTTTCATTTTTTAATCCAATTTTCATATTGTTGAACAATTTTTGAGACTTTTAAATAAATTTCCATATTTTAAATAATGGCAAATGTTTAAAAAAGGTGTATTTTTTTAATTTTCATATTTAAAATAAATTATAATATTTAGATTTTAAAATAATTATAAATTATATATTTTTTTCGATTCTTTTTCTATTTTTAAAATAAATTATAGATTTTAATATTTAGATTTTAAAATGATTTTGTGGATTTTTGACATTTTTTAATAAATTGCAAATATTTTTAAATTTTATTGAAACAATTTTCAAAATTAATAGACAATTTTTTAGAATATGTACATATACATAAAAAAGGCACAATATATTTCGTGCCTCAGTTAAAATTAGGCACGATATATTTCGTGCCTCAGTTGAAATTAGGCACGATATATTTCGTGCCTCAGTTAAAATTAGGCACGATATATATTTCGTGCCTCAGTTAAAATTAGGCACGATATATCGTGCCTTTTTTTATGTATATGTACATGGGGGTTGGCACGATATGGGCACGATAGGGCACGGTATGGGCATACGATTTTATACATAAGTGTGTGTGTGTGTGTATTTGGGAGGAAGTGTACACGATTTTCAAGGAATGCATTAATTGCATCAATTTCAAAATTCAAAATCTTCAAATTAAAGGAGGGTATTTTTGTCAAATTGGGTAAAAAGAGTTTTCTTATGTCTATGGGTAGAAAAGAATACCCACTATCCATAATGGGTAATTAAAAAATTCCCCCTTAATACATATGGTATTTGGAGAAGGAAAGTTGCAATTTGGATTGGTTGGATTATACTTTGGACTAATCTTTTGATTGATTGGACTATACTTTGGACTAATCTTTGGGACCGATTGGACTAAAGTTTGGACTAATAAGATAGATTCCCTGTGCTTATTTGGAATATAAATTGCAAGGACCTTATACTAAAAGCTTTAACATTTTTAATAAATTTGTTCTCGAACGGTTTTGTTTCGATTGATTTATCAAGTACTAAACTTCTTGTTTTATTTATTTTAGAAATGACATCCAATCAAACAAAGTGGCGTCTAACCCGTTGTGCCAACACCGATTTTGTAGTATACGATGGTGGGTCTAACCTGTTGTCTGAACACACCGACTTTGTAGCCTACCCCACACTTAATGTGTCGGTTAATCATAGTGAAAAATCGAAAACGTTTAACAGATTGAATTTTAAACGGTGGCAATAGAAAATGTTTTTCTACTTAACCACCTTAAACTTGGCACGGTTCTTGACTGAAGATCCTCCACAACTTAGTGAGGATGAAACTGATGATCAAGTCGTTCATGTAGTGGATGCTTGGAATCATGCCGACTTCCTTTGCAGGAATTATGTCATGAATGGATTAGCAGATCCGTTGTACAATGTGTATAGCTCTAAATGAACTGCTAAAGAATTGTGGGTGTCTCTTGACCACAAATATAAGTCTGAGGATGCAGGGGCTAAAAAGTTTATTATTGACCGTTTCCTGGACTTTAAAATGGTTGATTCCAAAACTGTGATAAGTCAAGTGCAAGAACTTCAGGTAATCTTACATGAAATTCATCTTTGAGGAATGATAATTAGTGAAACTTTCCAAGTGGCGACAATAATTGAAAAATCGCCACCACTTGGAAAGATTGCAAGAACTAACTAAAGCATAAAACAAAGGAAATGAACATTGAAGGACTTGTTGTTAGGCTTGATTGAGGAAGATAACATAAGTTAAGAAAGAAAGTTGTTCAATCAAATGTTGTGGAGCATTACCAAAGCTCCAAAGGCAAAAAGATATTCGGAAAAAATGGTAAATGGTTCATTAATATGGGACCAAAAAGAGGCATTCTCATGAAGAAATTTGAAGGAAATTGCTTTAATTGTGGCGGCAAGAGTCACAAGGCTTCAGATCGCAAGAAGCCAAAGAAGAACATAGAGCTAACATAGTTGAAAATCTTTCTCAAGAAGTGTCGGATATGAATCGGCCAGTGATCTCTCGAGGTGAACTTGATAGGTTCAAATCCAAAAGAGTGGTGGATTGACTCTGCAGTACTACTAGGCACATTTATTCTTCAAAGAAATGTTTAGTTACTTTGAGGCAATCAAGATGGTGAGAAATTGTACATGGGGAATTCAAATGCTACCTCCGAGGTCAAAGGTAAAGAAAAAGTGGTCTTGAAGATGACGTCCGAGAAGGAACTAACTCTTAATAATGTGTTATTTGTGCCGACATTTGCAAGAATTTGGTGTCTGGATCGCTTTTAGATAAGCATGTTTTCACGTTATTTTTAGTCGGTGTTGTAACTTTGTTGAAAAATAGAGGTTTGTTGGTAAAGGTTATGCAACCGATGGGTTGTTTAAGCTCAATGTAATGGTTGTTAAACCAAAAGTGAGTGAAATGAATAATTTTTCTTTACTTGCTTAAGTCTTTCAATTTATGGCATGATAGACTAGGTGACATGTTAATTATGATACTCTATATAGATTAATTAACTTGAATTGTATACCAATATTCGACATTGATTTCAAGCACAAGTGTGAAACTTATGTTGAAGCAAAGTCAACAAGGACATCATTTAATTATATTGAAAGAAATAATGAACCACTTGATTTAATTGGATCGATGTGTGTAATTTGAAATCGATCCAAACATGTGGTGGCAATAAGTACTTCATTACTTTTATTGATGATAGCACAAAGTTTTGCTATGTGTATCTTCTTAAAAGTAAAGATGAAACTATAGAGAAATTTGTTCTTTATAAAAACTAGTAAGGTGAACGTCGTTGCACGTGAACCAAATAGTTTTATTAATTTCTCAAATCAAATCTATCAATTGGCATCAATTTTTATTATATTTTTGTATTTATAATAAACGTCATTCATGTATTTTGATCCTAAAACAAAGTTTGCAAAAACTAAATTTAATCTTATTTGTCGGTGAAATATGGTTAAGATATTTTGGACTAAAAAATATGATACTTAAATGATATTATCACTCAACAAAGTACAATGGATATTAAAAACCGATGAGTAATCTACATAAAAATTTAAAAATATATATTCAAGACGAGTTTTAAATTAATGCATCTTGTTTATTTTTTGAGTGTCTACTTCTTCTTCATACTTACCTTTGAGATTTGTTTTGCAATGTTTTTTAATACACTTTTAGCTCGGACATGATTGGTTGACGTATGGATGTATTTCTCTTTTACTTCATTTTCTAATGTGTGTGAACTTTTAAATCGGTTTGACTACAAGATTCGATTTTTCATTCATCACATGTGCCGCTTTTGTTAAGAACGATGAGAAAGTAAAATTCTATTTTATGTTTAGAAGCTTAGCTCCAATTTTTGTTAAGAATGATGGGAATCAAATCCCACACCTCTAGTCTGGGATGGAAGTATTTACCACTCGACTATATTCCAATTTTACTCATGTTCTCTATGATTAAATTAATTATTTATATAACATAAATGAAGATAAAATAGACTAATCAATTGTAATTGAAAACAATAATAAATTAATTCAATTTGAAAGAATAATCACATTTATATATAAAATAAACGACATAACCACATCATAGAAATCAGAATTATTGAGTTTCTAACAATATTTATGCTCTATTCTATTATCATTAAGAGCATGCACGACATCATAAATTTATTATTTCCATATAATATTTTTATTATTGAGTGTGCTGATGTGACTAATTGTTATTCTAATTAATTTCTGTATCAAAAATTAGTTATGTAATATAGTAATGATAAATTTAATAGCAAAAAAAATTATTAATTAGTATATTGAAATAAATTATATGAAAAACCTCAATTACGTCTTTTATGTTGTTTTCTTTCAAAAAATCACTTTATATTCTAAAAATTCATCCAATGGAGCATATTCAAAGTATAACCCATCATTTAGAGCTTTACAACGAAATTATAGAATATAGAATATAATAATATAGAAGTGTGTCAAATAACCGTAAAATATTGGTTAAGCTATAGTATTTTTATAAATATGGCATAACAAAAAACCTCCTCACTTTTTAGTTGTTATGTTCTATGCATGTGACATTTTCGAGCAAAATACAGGTCTCAATTTATTATGTTTTTTTTGTTGTTGTAAAATCAGAAAAAACATCATATATAACTTGATAAGCTATCTTTTTATTGTCTTAAGCATAAAAAAAATCATTTTATTCATTTACCTTTGTCGGTGAGCATCTTTCAATGTAGCATAAAATTTACAATACAATTTACAAAAGTATAATGCATGTATTTGAATGCTTAAAATGTTAAAAATAAATATCTTCATAAATTTAAATATTCGACCTAATATTAAATCAGTTTTACCGGATGATGAATTTGATGTTGAAGAATATCAATATATACATTTGAGCATTTGATTAAAGGATTATTATTATCCATATATAGAATTTTATATATGAATGTTTACAATTTTACTTTTGAACTCTAAAGAAGGAATAAATATAACTTTTCAAATCTTACTCAAATTATTATTCTTTTTTGTCTCTTGATATTCCATCACAACTTTTTTATTTATTAATTGTATGTATGTATATTGTTATTCATAGATAGAATTTTATTTAATAAAATAAAATATAATATAAAAAAAGAAAAAGGTTAAAATTAAAAAGGATTAAAAAATGGTATGTCCGTCATAGTAAAATTTAGAAGAAAAACATGAAAAATGCTATTTAGATCTTTGTTAATTTAACATTTACAAAAAAATCTGTTGCACTTGAAAAATAATCAATTTAAAAATTAAATTGTTAAAGAGAGGGACATGTTTTAAAATGCATAACTATGAAAATAATGTCTGACCAAAATTTATATTATTACTTTAATAATACATATATATGTACACTACAAAATGTGAGATCAAAATCATAATTATTTTTTATATATATAAAAATTAAAGTATAGTGCTTATAATATCTTCAAAGAGACTCAAGATTTAAAGGTGACTAAAATCAATTGCTTTTGTTAATGAAATTAATATTTAAATTATAATGAACAATTTATTTTCAAAATCATGTTTATTTTTGAAATAAGAAGAAATAAATTACTTTGATCCATAAATAAACTTTTTGATAATTTTTTTCACTCAAATGTAATGTTGTGGTCGACGCCTAAAATTCAAATATCAAGTTTTATACTTATTGTGCATAAGTTAATACAATATTTTTTAGGTAAAAGATTAGCATATCAACATGTAGGTTATAAAATATGTACTTATGATATAAATGTCGATTATTATTTTTATAGTTTTTCTTAGCATATATATATATTTCTTTAAACTTTCAGGTTTTGATTCTTGTTTCCATATTATATTACATTATTTTTTGTTAAGTTAGATTATTTCACTACATAAATAATATAATATATATCTTTTTATCTAAAATTATATAATTTATTAATGGTGTATGTAAGTTTTAAGCAAAGTTAAGTATTGTCATACATGTTAAAATGTACATATGTAAGTGATTTCTCTTCAATATTTCTTCTACCATTCTTACAATAGTATATATATACATATATACTATTTTAGCTGTATTTTATTTAAATCTATTATATTAGTTTTTATTTTTTAAAATCAAAGTCTATTTATTGATGCGATTTTTTCCAACCAATACACCTCTATATATGTAATAAATAAAAAAACTACCATATAATAGAAAGACTAAATAGAACAATAATTTCAATCTAAATTAAAATTCCGATATGTAAAATAGAATAAGATTATTAAAAGTCATATTGACTTCTTATTTATAATTTAAAAATAAAATATTTTTTACAATAAAATAACTTATTTTCTTTTTTTTATCCAAATTTGTTAGACCTTTCATCCTATTAAATAAAAATTTATTATGCCAAGAAAATAAATTAAAATTAAAAAATATATTTTCCCGCTCTCTATACCATCATATTAAAATATAATTTATAATTGTATTTTGTTAAGTTTGAGAATAAATATTTATCCTTTTAAGTATCTTTTATAGTTAATTTCACGTTTTTATTATCATATTTACGGGGCTTATTTAACTAAAAGAATATATAATGATATATTATTAAAATTGATAAATGAATCTAAATTATAGGATTTGAAAGTTCAAATGGTGCATCCATAAAAAAATAAATAAGTGCATAAATAAATGTTAAAGAAAAATTAGTTCTCAATTTTCAATTTAGCCTCAAAATTCTTAGTATTAATGTTTTATATCGTTATTGAAATTTTTGTGTAAAATTTTTTTCTTTTATTTTTTATTTATTTAGTTTTACAATAGAGATATATATGCCAACCCTTAAAAATTAAAAAATTATAAATATATAGTTGTGGATAAAAATTAAATAAATATTACTCATTTCATCCACTTCACTTTGAGATTTAAAATATCATTTCATTAATTTCAAACACATAACTTTTAGTCAAGTTTATTTCATTTTTAAAATCTTGAGTATGTACTTATAATATATTTTTTTTTGCAAATTTAACTTTACATTGTCACAATGATCGAGTTTTTTTTTTATCAAAAGAATACATGAATAAAATAAACTAATAATTGAATCTAAATCATGTTGAACAATATATCCATTATTACGGGAAAAACATACATAAAGATTAATGAATAGATCTTGGAAACAAAATAATATTTATTCAAAATTTATATTTAACTTATATATCTTAAAAACTAATTATTTTTTATGGGAAAAGCATAAAATTTTTCGAAATTTTCAATAGTCGCGAATTTTCATCTTCCCATGCCTAAAAATGTATCATTTACTCCAACAAAAAATAATTTTATCTCACAATTTAGAGTGTGTGATAGATGATAAATTTATTATAGTATGGATATTCTCAATCAATAGTGAAGTTTAAAAATGTATTTTGTCGTGCAATTTATTTTGAATAAAATAATATTAATATTTTTTATTTATTTTTTCTCTTCATTTTGTTGTAAATTCATACTCTTTTTTCTTTTTTGATGTATTTAATTATTTAGAAAATTAAAGAAAGACATTATAAATGTGTATTTTACATAGCACTCAACTTTAAATGGCTAAAATTCTCTCATATGAAGTCTTTTATATATGCTTATGACATATGGTTGGAAGCTCTCGAGATCTAGTATAATATAAAATAAATATTATCTAAATATTTAAATTATTTTAAGAATTAAAATTGAAATAAATCATATAAGAAGGTTTTGGAATATAAAGAGACACTTGTCAATATTATTAAACAAATAAAATTAAAATCAATATGAAAAACTACTTAATTACCCTTAAAGCTAACTTTACCATGAGGACATTTTTGGCAAATCAAAATTTTCAAGAAACCTAAAAACCTATTCACACTTTTATAATAGGTATAGATAAAATTGAAAATCAACTCAACAAGAAAATTATGGTGTTAGGAAGTGATCGTGGAGGTGAATATGAATCACCATTTCTTTGAATTATGTGCCGAACATGGAATTAGACATGAAACAACAACACCTTATTCACCTCAACAAAATGGCATTGCGAACGTAAAAAATCGAACACTTAAAGAAACGATGAACGCCATGTTATTAAGTTCTCGTTTACCTCGAACATGTGGGGGGGAAGCCGTTTTAATGACTAATTATCTTTTAAATAAATTACCCCTAAAGAAAGAAGATAAAAGCCCATATGAATTGTGGAAAGGAAGAAAGCCTTCTTTAAATATTTACTAGTGTGGGGGTATCTTGCTAAAGTGATTGTACCTATACCAAAGAAGGTGAAAACAGTCCAAGACTGTTGATTGAATATTCATTGGATATGTACATAATAAAGAGTGCTTATCGGTTTCTTGTGCATGAATCTAAGATTGAAGATATACACAAGAACACGGTAATTGAATCGAGAAATGCATCGTTCTTTGAAAATATATTTTTGTACGTGATCAAAAAAAGAAGCAAGCTCTTCTAAATGGATGCATGATTCAATAGAACACGAGCAAGATAATAAAGAAGTAGAGGTGGAAATTTGACACAACAAACGAGCTAGGATAGAAAAATAATTTGGTCTAGATTTTCTAACCTACATGTTGGAAAATGAATTTCAAAGCTAAAGAAGCTATAAATTCTTCTCGATGGACCATTATGGAAAGAGGCCATAAAAAGTGAAATTAATTCCATCTTGCAAAACCCATACATGGGAACTAGTGGATCTTCCCCGAAGGAAGTAAACCACTTTGGGATATAAATGGATTTTCAAGAAGAAAATGAAGGCAAATGGAACAATTGATAAGTGCAATGCTAGACTTGTAATTAAAGGTTACAAACAATGAGAGAGCCTTGATTAGTTTGATACATATTCTCGATTCTAGAATAACCTCCATCGATTGGTACTTTCAATTGCCGTTTTGCAAAATCTTGAAGTACACCAAATGGTCGTAAAAATACTTTTCTCGGATGGAGATTTTGAAGAAGAGATTTATATGGAACAACTCAAGGATTTTCGCACCAGGGCAAGAAAAGAAAGTGTGTAGATTGGTAAAGTCATTATATGGCTTGAAAGAAGCACAAAACAATGGCATGAGAAATTTGATAATGCCATGGAAGTACATAGATTTAAAATAAATGGATGTGATAAATGCGTCATGTTAAAGAGATCAAAATGACTATGTCATTTTATGTTTTTATGTATATGACATGATTATCATTGGAAGTAATGATAAGATAATTAAATCTACAAAAGGTATATTGAACTCGAGGTTTGAAATGAAAGATATGAGTTTAGTTGATGTGATCCTCGAAATAAAGATCCCTAGAATTTCAAATGGACTTGTACTTGATCGGTCACATTATGTGTATAAGATTCTAGAGAAATTTAGTAAGGATAACACATCATTAGCTAGAACTTCGATAGACACAAGCAAACATTTATCGAAGAATAGAGGTGAGGTTGTGTCTCAAGTTGAATACTCACGGGTCATAGGAAGTTTAATGTACTTAATGAGTTGTACAAGACCAGACATTACTTATGCAATGAGTAAATTGAACAGATACACGAGTAATCCAGGACATGACCACTGGAAATGTATAGTGAGGTTACTAAGGTATTTAAGATATACTCGTGATTTTGGACTACAACACTATACAAGATATCCTGTAGTTATTGAAGGATACAATGATGCTAATTGGATATCTGATATTAAAGACTCTAAGTCTACAAGTGGATTTGTTTTCACTTTAGGAGGTGCAACAATATCATGGAAATATTATAAACAGACAATTATAGCAAGGTCCACAATGGAGATGAGTTTATTGCTCTAGACAAGTGTGGCGAAGAAGCCGAATGGCTTCAGAACTTCTTAGAAGATATTCCAGGATGGCCAAAACATGTGCCAACAATTTGCATATATTGTGATAGTCAATCTACGATTGGCAGGGCACAGAGTAATATGTACAATGGTAAGACTATATATATACGTCATAGACACAATACCATTAGACAACTACTCTCAACTGGTGTTATCTATATTGACTACGTGAATTCAAATGATAATTTAGCGGACCCATTAACCAAAGGGTTGAATCGAGAGTTAGTTGTGAAATCATTAAGAGGAATGAGAGTTAAACGCCTAGAAAAATGAGTTGATACAATGGAAACCCCCGTTGGAAATATAATAGATATTTCCTAGGGTGAATGAGAAATTATTGCCAAAAGGTGTGACTATTCATTCAAACTATTCGGATTGAAAAGGTTTATTCGAATAGTTGTGTTGTTTCGTTTGAAACCAATGGACGTGTTCTGTTCAATAAATAGACGTGTCTATTCGAACAATTGTGTTGTTTCAATAGTGACCTTTTGGTAATCTATAAATATTTCCTTATTCTGCGAAAATTTATGAGCATAAGCATTGTTGCATACATTCATAAGCATATTTTCTCACAAAAATTTTCGGAAAAAAAAGGGAGAGTACAAAACATTCGAAGTTCGCCGTATCTTGTTGTTTGGAGTACTACTACAACAAGATGAGACCGTTGTATCTTGGGAGACGTTTGCTATTCAACCGTGGGCACCGTAGCGGGGCAATTCGTCTTAAAGACATAGAGTCGAACTCTAGCCTCGGTCTAATTTTCTGCATTTTCTATAATTTCATTTTCGGGAATGCAAGTAAGTTTTCTGAATTTTCTCGGAATATAATATCGCACGTGATAAATCCCCAACAATTTTAAGACGAATTTGATTTCTTCCGCTTTTATGTGCATATTATATTCTGTCAACTTTTATGTTCGACATTTGCTGTTAAACGGGATCAGACTTGGGTTTTAAGTTTCTGATTTTTGATTGGCAGATTATTTTAAGTGGCCTTTGAACTTATTAGTTTTTTGTTGACCGTAATGAGACTTGGGTTTCATGGATAATCCTTGAATGTACATGTTACAGTTCATGTGCATGTAATTATGCACTGTGCGTGCCTTCCAATTTCTTTATTCAATTGAAACCCAAATAGACACCGTCTCTTCTTTTCTTCCGGCCGGCGAACCACCACACCAAGCCAATACTTAGAAAAGCGGCCCGATGGAGACGGCTCTGCGCGGTGCGCTGTTGCGTGGACTGGCCGCCGGCAGATGGTCGTGAAAGAGCGTCAGCCTAGTGTGAAGTGTCTTGCGCGACGGCGAAAGCGAGGAGTTATCCTCTTCGCGGATTCTCGTCGCGGTAGACGATGGGGCTTTTACCGTTATCTCCAATCAGCGGTGGTCGGTTGTGGTTTGGGCTTGACTGGCGGAGATGTTGGTTGGTGTAAACAGCGATTTACAGTGACGGGAACTTAGACTGGTTTGGAAGAATACGTTTTTGGCATAATGATTTGTTGAACTATTTGATTTTGGGTCTGTGGTTAAAATCCATGTATTCAGTCAACTTCAACTTCGTTACTCTTGTTGATTGAATTGTTTGAATTCAATTAGATTTTCTGCATTGATTTTCGTATGAGATATACTGAAAATGATGGACAAGGTGGCTGGTTAAGAGGCCATATGAAAGAGATGGTTTTTCTGTCAACATTTTAGGAATTTGGGGCTTTTCTGAAATTTGATGAAATTCTGGGTTGATTGTAATTCAGCCTTTGTTAGAGATTTTTCTGGAATGAAAAAAAAAAAAAAAAGAAAATGGTTGTGGCCTATTTGCAATTGTTTACTGATCGAGACTTTTACGTGTTTAAACCATTTTATTATGTGTTTATTGTTAATAAGATTTAAGGATTTAAGTTGAACATTTGGATTAATTTTAATTTTTAGTCTAAATTGGAATTTTGGACTTAATTAAAATTATATTTTGAGCCTCAGTTTTATAAACACTTTATTTCTAGATAAAGTTAAATTGGAGATGCATGGTAATATAAAATATTATTGTATCTTACAGTTTTGAGTTTGGTCTTATTAAAGCCTACGTGTTTGAATCCAGTTCAAAAGAAAAGGAAATGATTCTAATGTGGGGAAATGTTACCTCTTTTAGAATTAATTCACAGAGATATATGCATGTGATTTGAAGATCAGGTAAAAAGTATTTTATTACTTTTATAGACTTGACACGTTAACATGAATGCCATAATGAAATTGGTGAATCTGAAATTATTACCAAATGTTAAATTGGTTTCACAATATAAATATGGGATTTCATGTTGGAATACTGCGATAGCCAATCAACTATAGGCAGGGTACAAAGTGCCAACTTGAGTGTTGTGACAGTTTGGGGTCATGACAACTTGGGTGTTATGATACCTTGAGTGTCATGATAACTTTAGTTCTATGACATTTTGAGTGTCATAAACATGTGAAGAATGCATGAGCAAATCTAAATGTCCTTGTGTGAGGCATATGATTCAATGTCCTTGTGAGGGAGCACATGGCAAGTTAACTCTACCTAAAATATGGTGAATGTATACAACTGAGTCCTTTAGCCCTCTTGGGAAATTCTTTGGAATTTGCGTAGGCAATTGGATTGTTTGTCAGTTAGCGATACAATCACATTTGAACTTTGTGAGAAATAACAATTGTTAAATTGGTAATTCTCAAAGTTGACCTTGTTGCACAATGTGAGGGTGATGAGTTTTGCCTAAAATGTGGAGGTGTTTGGTAAATATAAATTTACCCAAGTCTTGACAAAGATTGACCCTAATAACTACGAAGTCAAAGAAATACTAGTTTACGTGAGAGGTATCCTTGTATTTCTTTGAGATGTATCCTTAGAAAAGAGGATATGAGTCAATCGACATTGACAGGGGATGATCGATAGCTAAAAAGGGTTACTGTGATTTCTCTTAAAGAGGTGCATCTTTTAGTGTACTCTTTAGTGTTGCAACAAAGCACACATTGAGGTACGAAGGAAGGTGTAGATAAAAGCCATAAAGGATAAACCTTGTCAAGGTAGGCCCGATTGGATTGTTGTACCGAACTTGAAGGGAACATGTAAAACTATTAAATCATTGTATAGATAATGACAAACGATAAAGTCAAACGAATCTCTTCCTAAAAAGAGATGATATATTGACAATAGTCTATATGAGCTTAAGGTGTTATAAAGCTACATTGACATTGAAGGGCTTGAAAGTCCACCGGTGGCACTTATGTCGATTTGAAGTGGTTACACATGCTCGGGGATTATATGCTCAAATATGTAAAGATATTGATCTCAATCTTGCGCAAACTTGATTGAAGTGGAGATCAAATACCGATTATCGAAGGAATGGGATTAAAGCCTATTACACACGAATCTTTGTAATGGTAACCCAACCATGATGACTGGAAAACCTCAAAACGGAAGAAAGGGTGGAAAATGAGATCCCAAGAACTTGGTTCAATGGGACAACTAAGTTATGAAGATTCATTAAGACTTAGGATAAAATTCCTACCCATTCCTATGATTAAAAGTGCTTTCAGTAAGTATGTAAGGTTAAGTTTAACTTTTAATGATTCCTATAGCTTGGTTAAACCAAGTGGGGTATGGCGTATACTCTTAATAGGAGGTCACCTATGTAAGTGTGAAGTAGGATCGCTTCTATGAGAATTTCAAGGCTTGAATTCTCTAAAACACTTATGAAACCCAAGGTTGTTCAGGGGCAAAATGAACACAACCATGAGAACTGGAAATATTAGGGAGGTTATTGTGTGGGTGTTGTTATCTTGGTTTACACCAACGGTGAATAGTTCAAGACATTATGTTAACTAATTAGCCAAGTAAATCCGATAGTACTCCACTAGGGAAGGTTCAAAGCCAAAAGCTACATCTCCGATGCAATAGCTTTCCGTTTGTACTCTCTTTTAGCGTCTGCATTTACATGTGCATTTGCATTGATCACGTAATTTCTCATTCATGTGGGGATTGTTGGAAATATAATAGATATTTCCGGTGAATGAGAAATTATTGCCAAAAGGTGTGACTATTCATTCGAAACTATTCGGATTGAAAAGGTTTATTCGAATAGTTGTGTTGTTTCGCTTTGAAACCAATGGGCGTGTCTGTCAATAAATAGACGTGTCTATTCGAACAACTTGTGTTGTTTCAATAGTGACCTTTGGTAATCTATAAATATTTCCTTATTATTCTCGAAAAATTTATGAGCATAAGCATTGTTGCATACATTCATAAGCATATTTTCTCACAAAAATTTTCGGAAAAAAGGAGAGTACAAAACATTCGAAGTTCGCCGTTTCTTGTTGTTTGGAGTGCTACTACAACAAGAGGAGACCGTTGTATCTTGGGAGACGTTTGCTATTCAACCGTGGGCACCGTGAGCGGGGCAATTGTCTTAAAGACATAGAGTCGAACTCTAGCCTCGGTCTAATTTTCTCGCATTTTCTATAATTTCATTTTCGGGAATGCAAGTAAGTTTTCTCAATTTTCTCGGAATATAATATCGCACGTGATAAATCCCCAACAAACCCAACCTAGTTGACCGGAGATCCCAAGATCTAGGTTCAAAGGGACAACTTAGTTGTAAAAAGACTCTATGATCATTGTGGGAGAGTTATCCCTTGTCCATTCCTTAAACAAAGGATGCCCATGGAGAATATGATAAGCAATTGGCTTTTAATGATTCTTGTGCATCGGTAAGTCGAGCAGGCTAGTACGGGCTACTCATAAATGAGAATCACCTATGTGAGAGATAAGTAGGGCCGCTTGATTAGAATTGCGTGAGGCTCAAATCTTAGAACCTCTTGCGGAACCAGGCGCATGTTCAAGGCCATGAATGAGCATAACTATGAGAATCAAAGTATGTTAGGAAGAATCTTGTGTGAGATATATCATCGTTTACACAAAAGGTAGAACAGATTCAAGAACACCGCGTCTCGATCAACTAGTAAAGTAAATATGCTTTTACAAGGGAAGGTTCAAAGGGTAACACCTACCTATCCTATGTAGGTTCAACCGTTGGAATTTATCACCAAATTTTTGTATTTTCATAATTTTCTTCATGGGGGACTTTGCTAGAAATTTTTGAAGAAAATTGTTATTTTTAATTTTGACCCTTGTAATAGTAAAGGGAAAATTTTAATAGTAAATGACAATTTTTTATTTTTTATTTTTGACCTTTTAAATAGTAAAGGGCAAATTTATTTTGACCTTCAATAGTAAAGGACAATTATATATTTAATTGTGATGGAAGGTTGTATTTATGCCTATAAATACGAGTTGTTTTTCACATTTGTAAAACACACAAAAACATACAAAATTTCTATATATCTCTTAAAACTCTTGCAATTTAATTTTTGGTGATAGTTTTCAGGCATAATTTTTGTTTGCCGGAATAGGTAATCCGTTTTTCGTCTTATCTTGTGAAACAAACGTCCAAAATATGGAACAAATATATTTTAATGATAGTGTGTCGAACACACAATCCGAGCTATTTTTATTTTCTTTCTTTGTAAATTTTACCGATTCGGATTTTTTTGATTCATATAAATTGTACTATAAAAATACTATTATTTTCCTACAAAGAATTACTAGCTTAGAGAAAAGTTAGACGACTATTCAAAAAATTTAACTTGGAGTGATCGCAGATTGACATAAAAACCATCAAATGAAAACAATGAGTGTAGCCTATAGCCCATTAAGCTAATCCTATGAGCTATCTCATTTGACTACTGAAAGTCTGAAAGAGGTGGCAACAACTTCCACGACTAAGAAAATTGAGGGAAACAATGTAATTAGAAAAGAATACCCTCGTATATTTAACTTCTTGAATGCCTTCAAACACTTATGTTGGATTATGACGAAAACAAATGAGATAAAGGATTAAGCGAGTATATGTAAAGTGCATATAAGTTCAGAGTTTGTTAAGCACATGGAACCACTCTATGGAAAACTAGAGATGATATTCAAAAAATTTAAATTTTAAGAAAAAAACATATTATAATATTTTTTAAGAAAACATCATAGTCGATAATATTTTAAAATTTAGTAAATTATTAATTTATGATATAAGTGAAATCACAGAATTATATAAATATTCTTTAAATATTATCTTATTAATTTATGGAACTTAATAATTTAAATTATTATTACAAATCAAAGTCATAAAAAAAAATTGTTATATAGAGGTTTTTAAGTTTTGAGGCCTTAATATATTATTCCCAATTTTAGTTTGAGTTAATTCCAAAAATACCCAACATTCCTAGAGAAAATACACTAAATACACTCCCCGTTCTTTTTGAACATTTTTACGCTCTTGCATTGTTTTGGACATTTTTCGTTTTTTCGATTTTTTGGTTCCCGGATTGTTTTCTATGTTATTTATATTGTTTCGTACTTGTTTGTATGTTGTTTATTTTGTTTCTTAATTATTTTTGTGTTGTTTTGATGCAACTTTTACCTATTTTTTACGTTTTTTTTTGTTCATATATTGTTTTATATATTGTCTTTGTTGTTTCTTGGTTGTTTCTTGGTTGTTTCTATTCTTTTTAATGTTGTTCTGATATTTCTTTATTGTTTTCATGTTGTATTCGATGTTTCAATGCAATTTTTTTGTTTAACTATTTTTAAGCTTTTATGTTTATATGTTATTTTTTATATTGTTTTGGGGTTATTTCTATATAAATTTTAATGTTAATATATTGTTTCTTAGTTGTTTCTATGTGTTTTCGACATTTTCAATGCATTGTTTTAAAAATTAAATTGTGTTTTTCTATATTATTTTCAATGTGTTTTGCTTTAATATGTGTTGTTTTATGTGTATAGTTTTTATTGTTTATAAGATTTCGAGTATAAAATTGATTATTTAATGGAGGGCAAAAATTGTCTTTTCACTTAAACTTTACTAGATGAAACATGTTCAAAACAACATTGAAACAACAATGTAAAAAATCTGGTAAAATTGGCGGGAACGTAAAATATCCAGAAACAACGGCGAGAGCGTACAAATATCAACAAAACGGACTGAGAACGTAAATGTGTCCATTTTTCAGGAATGTTGGGTATTATTGTCCTTATCCCTTTTAGTTTTATTTCCAAATTCAATCAACTTTGTGTTCAGTGATAGAAGCTTGTGCAATCAAGTGATTGATATAAGTGTGATCCAATATAAATACGTGTGTTTTCTCCTCTATTATCCTCCACTGTAATAAAAACTAATAAAACTAAAAGTTCAACTTTTGCATATTAGTGTTATAATAATAATTGGGCTAAGTTTGTAACATTAATACGCAATATTTCTTGGGCTTTTGACACAATTGCACAACTTTTTGGAGACAATGACAACTTTTTATGATTTTCGGTATTTTTTCGACAAATTTACGCTCCCGCCAAAATTTTTGGACTTTTTTACGTTGTTATTTTAAGATTGTTTCGAACATGTTTCAAACATCTTTCTTCCAATAAAATCTCAGTGAAAAAATAAATTTTGCCCCCGCTAAATATCTAATTTATACTCGATATCTTTCAAAAAATCAAGAAATATACATATAAAACAACACATATTAAAACCAAACAAATTAAAAATATTATAGAAACAACATGAATAAAAAACACAATTTATTTTTTTGATCAAATGCATGAAAACATAAAAATACTAAAATAACCAAGAAACTATATAGAAACAAACTAAAAACAATATGAAAACACCATATAAGCAAAAATAGTTAAAAATCGGTAAAAAAAAAAACGTATTTAAGCATTGAAAACTACGTGAAAACAACAAAGAAACATCGAACACCATTAAAAACAATATAGAAACAACCCATAAAGAAAGTAAAAATATTAAAAATACCACATAAATAAAAATAACTTAAAAATAAGTTAACACTCGTATTTACACATTGAACACTACATGGAAACAATAACAAACAATGACTAGAACAATATTAAAATATTATAGAACAACACGAAACAATAAAAATAATGTACAAAACAATACATAAACAAAAAATTGTTAGTCCAAGTGGCTACGATAATCTAGAGGGGGAATAGATTATACCGATTTTTTGAATTACTCCCTTTTTTCGAATGTGAAGATGAAATCAAGAATGTAAATGTGGGAAAATAAACAACACACGATAATTTAAAGAGCTTCGCCCACCTAGGGACTACGTGCTCTACCACCCAATATATCTCGACGAGTTTCGAAAAAGAAAAAGAATTTTATTAATAATTACCAAAATTATTACACCTTCACCTTGAAGAGTACAACACTCTTCTTACAACACCACCAAGAAGATTACCACAATCTTCCTTCACCTATGAAGAGTACCACACTCTTCAACACCTAAGATCACCCAAGTGTGCTCTTACCACAAGAATACTAACAAGGATGTCTTGTTTTGGATGATTGAGAAATTCAAGATTACAACTCGATAATGAAGTATACAACTTTGAAGTGCAATTTTAATCAAGAATAAAAGCCTAGTACTCAAGATGTGCAATTGAAAGACTTAGGCTAGAAATACAACAAGAGTATGAAAATGAAGAACAAAGTTTGCTTGTGTTGTATTACTTGTGTTGTTGTGTTGTATCTTTGTAACGCCCGCTTTTTATATACGAAAGTGTTTTCTTTTGAAAAGCGTAAAATAAAAATAACTTGGGACGCCACAACTAAAAATGGGAGTTTTCAAAAATATAAATAATATTTTTGAAAAATTAGTATCTTTGAAAAAGAACATAAAATTAATATTTTAACGGAAAATTTAATGCGGAAGCGATTTAAACAACTAAAAGAAAAATGGCCATTCATTATAATAAGTCGTCAAAATTTAACCATAGTCAAACATATTCCAAAGCTACAAAAACTAAATAGCAGGATAATAGTAGTTTAACAAAACATTAAAATCGAATGTTCAAGTAGACACTAAAATATTCATTCAAAATAGAAGACTTAGTTTATTTGTTTTAAATGGATATTAAGCCGCCATTCCTCATCGCCACGCGCTAAACTCCATCCGAAAAATCATTATTAATAGTGGGGTGAGTAAAAACACTTACTCAAAATGGGGGAAATCACATTTGTTCAAGCTAAATAAAATGCATGTATCACATTAAAGAAAAACTTGCAACATATATTATAGCATCATAGCATCATAGAATCATGTCATCATAGAGTTCCTAGAGCACAAAGCTCATGTAACTTGAATCTTGGAGTTCCTAGAGCAAAACTCATGTAACTTGAATCTTGGAGTTCCTAGAGCAAAAGCTCATGTAACTTGAATCTTAGATCATAGAATCCATTGAGCAAAACTCGTAGGATATATCATGTGCACTTTAAACATTAATGTAAACATTCATAATATTTAACAAGAACAAATAGTAAAAATTCCCCCTTGAAAAAGATCCGATGCAAATTATGTGTTGGTACGCTTGAACTCCTAGATCTCCTCTCTATTCTCGTCTTCTATTACAATAATAAAATAGTTTGTCTTAAAATTCTTAAACCTTAGAACCTTAAAATTAATAATATTATTATCTTGATAAAGTAGATCATGTAAAAAAAAAATATTAATATGAATATTATATATTATATTAAAATAATATAAATTATATAGATCTAATAAATTGATTAGAAAATATGTATATCTATTAAATCCTTTAAAACTTGAAGACTCTATGTTTTTGAATTAAAATAAACACACTAATACTAATAAAATTACTAAACTCAAAACATGTCAACTAAATCATACACACACGGCACATTCATATATATCTAATTATCTATATAACATACACACATACCTGGACATTTGCGCACACACACACGTATATATATATATATACTCAAAATGACACACACACATAAACACAATATATATATATATATATATATATAGAGAAACACACACACACATATATAATATATATGGCATACGTACACACAAAACACATATATATATGTCATATATATACATTAAACACACATATATATCATACATACATACATACTCGACACTTACACTGTTACACACAAGCTAACCTACACACACATCACCCACATGCACTAATGAATAAACAAATAAAAGTTTTAACATAAAAGAAATTAGAAAGAAATTGTTGAGATTCTGTAGGGGATGGGAAAGAATGAAAGAAATTACTAACCTTTGTCCTTAGGTTCAACAATTGAGGTTACAAGGGTTTTTATATAGTTAGGGTAATAATATTATAATTTGTTTTTGTTAAAAAGTTTGTCAATAAAATCTGACTTCTTGTGTTAGAATATTAAATGCTTGGTGTTGGTAGTTGGTTGTTTGTCTATCACAATTAATGGGTTGGCTAATAATAGATTAGGTGCTACTAATTAATACACTATAATAATAATAATAATAATAATAATAATAATAATATATTAGTGGGTATTACATCCTCCCACACTTAAAAAATTTTCGCCCTCGAAAATTCAAAATCACTAACATTGATTAAGGAAATTTAGATACTTAGTTATGATCTCGTCCTCTCGTTCCCAAGTTGCCTCATTTTTCCCATGACGACTCCATTGTACCTTAATTAAACTGATATCCTTATTCCTTAATATATGTGTCTTTCGATCTAATACGGCAACTGGTACTTCTTCGTATGATAAGTCTTTGTTGATTTCCAATTCGAGTACTTTACTATGTGACTTGGATCATGCACGTATTTTCTCAACATCGAAATGTGGAAGACATCGTGAATGGTGGCAAGTTCTGGTGGTAGAGCTAGCCTATAGGCCAAATCTCCAACTCGAGCTAAAATCTCAAATGGACCAATATATCTTGGTTATAGTTTTCCTCTTCTCCCAAATCTACTTATGTGTTTATTCGGTGCGATCTTTAGAAATACTTTATCTCCCACATTGAACTGTATATCTTTTCTCCTTTTATCGGCATATGATTTTTGTCGATCTTGTGCTACTTTGATTCTTTTTTTAATCTTTTGAATTACTTGCACAGTTTGTTGTTCAACAATCTCAGTCCCAAAATTTTTCTCTTACCAACTTCATTCCAACATATAGGTGACTGCATTTTCTCCCATACAATGCATCGTAGGAGCCATTCCAATTGTTGCTTGATGACTATTATTATATGCAAATTCTACTAACGACAGATATACTTCCCAACTTCCTCCAAGGTCCAAAACACATGCTCTTAACATATCTTCCAAAATTTGAATGGTCCTTTCAGACTGGCCATCTGTTTGAGGGTGGTAGGCAGTGCTAAAATTTAACTTAGTTCCCATGGCTGATTGTAGACTCCTCCAGAATTTTGATGTAAATCTTGTGTCTCTGTCGATATTATTGAGACCGGAACACCATGTAGCCTCACAACCTCCCTAATGTAAATCATCACAAAATCCATTGATATACTTTCCCACTTCCATTCTGGAATCTCAAATGGTTTAAGAAGTCCTGAAGGTCGCTGATGTTCAACCTTAACTTGCTTACATGTTAAACACTTCTGAACAAAGTTTCCTATACTTCTCTTCATACTCCTCCACCAAAAGATTTCTCTCAAATCTCGATAAATATTTGTACCTCCCGGGTGAGCAAAGATATGGAGTACAATGGGCTTCTTCGAGAATTTATTTCCTCAATTCTTCATTCTTTGGCACACATAACCTACCATTGTAAGTTAACGCACCATCAACTGCAATTGAAAATCCCTTAATGCCCCCATCAAGGGCATGATTCCTCATTTTGCACAAAAATACGCTCATTGGCTTGTGCTTCTTTTATCCTTTCTCGTAATATCTTTAGGTTGTATCACCATACCGCTAATATTTCTTCTATTCGTCTAGGTGGTGGCACAACTTCAATTTTTAACTTCGTAAATTCTCTTATTAATTGCGCCTCTTTTGTGAGTAGACTCGTCAATTCCTCTTTGTTTTCTCGCTCAACGCATCAGCAACTACATTTGCTTTACCAGGGTGATAGTGGATGGTGCAATCATAGTCTTTCACCAATTCTAACCATCTTCTCTGCCTCATATTCAATTCCTTTCGAGTAAAGAAATATTTCAGACTCTTATGATCTCAGATAGATCTCACACTTTCCCCCATACGTATAGTGTCGCCAAATCTTCAAGGCATGAACTACTCGCGGCTAGTTCTAGGTCATGGGTAGGATAGTTCAACTCATGTTGTTTCAAATTTGTCTTGAAGCATATGCAACAACCTTCCCTTTTTGCATCAAGACGCAACCCAATCCTTGCTTCGATGCATCACTATAGATGACGAATCCATCTGATACTTCTGGAATGGTCAACACAGGTGCTGATGTTAGTCTCCGTTTTAGTTCTTGGAAACTTTCCTCGCACTTTTCTCGACCACCAAACTTCTCGCCCTTCCTTGTCAATTTGGTCATGGGCGTTGCAATCTTTGCAAATCCTCAATGAACCTTCTATAGTAACCTCGCTAAGCTTAGAAAGCTACGAACTTCATTTGCATTTGTAGGTGCTTTCCAATCATTCACAAACTCAACCTTAGCCTGGGTTAACTTCTATTCCTTTTGATGTAACAACATATCCCAAAAATACAACTCGATCCAGCCAAAACTCACACTTTTTGAATTTCGCATACAATTCTCCCTGCGAAGTGTTTCCAGTACGATACTCAAATGCTCTTGGTGTTGTTTCTCATTCCTTGAATAGACCAATATATCATCGATGAACACTATGATGAACTGGTCTAAGTACGAATGGAAAACCCGATTCATGAGATCCATGAACACAGCTGGAGCATTTCTTAAACCAAATGGCATCACCACAAATTCATAATGTCCATACCGAGTCCTGAACGCAGTCTTCGGTATGTCATTATCCTTGATCTTTAACTGGTGATAACCGGATCGCAAATCAATTTTTGAAAAGACACTTGCTTCTCTTAATTGATCAAATAGGTCTTCTATTCTCGGCAACGGATATTTATTCTTGATTGTGAGTCAATTAAGTTCTCTATAATCGATACACATCCTCATTGATCCATCTTTCTTTTTAACAAATAAGACCGGCGTTCCCTAAGGTGACACACTTGGTCGAATAAATTTCTTATCCAATAACTCTTGTAATTGCACCCTTGTTGGGAAATTTATTTATTAGATTTTGATGAATGCCATGTAAAACTTAGACTAGAAAGTTGGCACCCCATTTTCCTTGTAATTTGTATTGTAATAGATAGGGTTGTACGAGCTGAGTTAAGTCAGCTATGCCTGGATATACAAGAAGTCAACTGAAGACTAAAATGAAGACTCCGTTGTGGAACAACTGAGTATGGCAAGGAGGAGAAGTCAAGAACTCGACTGAAGGAGTATCAGCTAAGATACAACTGTGTGAAGTGTCAGTCAAGTCAACTCAAGAAGCCAAGTCAAGTTGAAGTGACAGATGAGTCCTTCAATCATTGGAGCAGACTCAAGTCACCTGGGGAAAAGGCAAACAAAAAAGGAGTTAACTGAAAAGAATCCGTTGCACAGAAGTCAAGAATATCACCTAAACAAGTAATACTTCCATGCTGCCATGTCTTAAAGTGCTCAGTCCCAGAAGCGTGCAAAAGGAATAAACCAATGGGAATCACTGCACCTTGTGTCAGACTCTGAAAAGTTGAATGCTCATTTAATACGAGGAAATGTCAATATCAAGGACTACAACAAGACAAGCCAACGAACACAAGTGAGTTTTGAAAATCAGCCTATCTCTTCAATGGGCAGATTTTTGAAAGTTCACTATAAAAGGCTGAGGAATCACTTTGAGAGAAGGTGACCTCGACCACGAACATTCAAGATATTATTCAATCAGTAACTCAAAAATATTCTCAAGTTATTCAAGCAAATCCTCAAGCCTAAATTTCAAGGAAATCAATCCAACACCAAGTCGTGAAGGAAAGACAACTTCAAACTGTTGAAGAGGAAACTTTTGAAGAATCAAAAGGGGTCTACATTCCAAGGAGGTACAAATATTTATCGAGATTTGAGAGAAATCTTTTGGTGGAGGAGTATGAAGAGAAGTATAGAAACTTTGTTCAAGTGTTTAACATGTAAGCAAGTATATGGAGTACAATGGGCTTCTTCGAGAATTTATTTCCTCAATTCTTCATTCTTTGGCACACATAACCTACCATTGTAAGTTAACGCACCATCAACTGCAATTGAAAATCCCTTAATGCCCCCATCAAGGGCATGATTCCTCATTTTGCACAAAAATACGTCATTGGCTTGTGCTTCTTTTATCCTTTCTCGTAATACTCGGTTGTATCACCATAGCTGCTAATATTTCTTCTATTCGCTAGGTGGTGGCACAACTTCAATTTTTAACTTCGTAAATTCTCTTATTAATTGCGCCTCTTTTGTGAGTAGATCGTCAATTCCCTCTTTGTTTTCTCTCGCTTCAACGATCGCAACTACATTTGCTTTACCAGGGTGATAGTGGATGGTGCAATCATAGACTTTCACCAATTATAACCATCTTCTCTCGCCTCATATTCAATTCCTTTCGAGTAAAGAAATATTTCGACTCTTATGATCTCAGTAGATCTCACACTTTCCCCCATACGAGATAGTGTCGCCAAATCTTCAAGGCATGAACTCATCATGCGGCTAGTTCTAGGTCATGGGTAGGATAGTTCAACTCATGTTGTTTCAATTGTCTTGAAGCATAGGCAACAACCTTCCCTTTTTGCATCAAGACGCAACCCAATCCTTGCTTCGATGCATCACTATAGATGACGAATCCATCTGATACTTCTGGAATGGTCAACACGGGTGCTGATGTTAGTCTCCGTTTTAGTTCTTGGAAACTTTCCTCGCACTTTTCTGACCACTGAAACTTCTCGCCCTTCCTTGTCAATTTGGTCATGGGCGTTGCAATCTTTGCAAATCCCTCAATGAACCTTCTATAGTAACTCTTAAGCTTAGAAAGCTACGAACTTCATTTGCATTTGTAGGTGCTTTCCAATCATTCACAAACTTCAACCTTAGCCGGTTAACTTCTATTCCTTTTGATGTAACAACATATCCCAAAAATACAACTCGATCCACCCAAAACTCACACTTTTTGAATTTCGCATACAATTTCTCCCAACGAAGTGTTTCCAAAGACGATACTCAAATGCTCTTGGTGTTGTTTCTCATTCTTTGAATAGACCAATATATCATCGATGAACACTATGATGAATCGGTCTAAGTATGAATGGAAAACCCGATTCATGAGATCCATGAACACAGCTGGAGCATTTCTTAAACCAAATGGCATCACCACAAATTCATAATGTCCATACCGAGTCCTGAACGCAGTCTTCGGTATGTCATTATCCTTGATCTTTAACTGGTGATAACCGGATCGCAAATCAATTTTTGAAAAGACACTTGCTTCTCTTAATTGATCAAATAGGTCTTCTATTCTCGAACGGATATTTATTCTTGATTGTGAGTCAATTAAGTTCTCTATAATCGATACACATCCTCATTGATCCATCTTTCTTTTTAACAAATAAGATCGGCGCTCCCTAAGGTGACACACTTGGTCGAATAAATTTCTTATCCAATAACTCTTGTAATTGCACCCTTGTTGGGAAATTTATTTATTAGATTTTGATGAATGCCATGTAAAACATAGACTAGAAAGTTGGCACCCCATTTTCCTTGTAATTTGTATTGTAATAGATAGGGGTTGTACGAGCCGAGTTAAGTCGGCTATGCCTGGATATACAAGAAGTCAATCAAGACTAAAATGAAGACTCACGTGGAACAACCGAGTATGGCAAGGAGAAGAAGTCAAGAACTCGATCAAGGAGTATCGGCTAAGATACAACTATGTGAAGTGTCACCAAGTCAACTCAAGAAGCCAAGTCAAGTTGAAGTGACGATGAGTCCTTCAATCATTGGAGTAGACTCAAGTCACCCGGGGAAAAGGCAAAATGCAAAAAGGAGTTAATCGAAAAGAATCCGTTGTACGTAAGTCAAGAATATCACCTAAACAAGTAATACTTCCATGCCGCCATGTCTTAAAGTGCTCGATCCCTTGCGTGCAAAAGGAATAAAAACCAATGGGAATCATCGCACCTTGTGTCGACTAAAAGTCAATGCTCATTTAATACGAGGAAATGTCAATATCAAGGACTACAACAAGACAAGCCAACAAACACAAGTGAGTTTTGAAAATCACCTATCTCTTCAATGGGCGATTTTTGAAAGTTCACTATAAAAGGCCGAGGAATCACTTTGAGAGAAGGTGGCCCGAACCACGAACATTCAAGATATTATTCGAATCAGAACCTAAAAATATTCTCAAGTTATTCAAGCAAATCCTCAAGCCTAAATTTCAAGGAAATCAATCCAACACCAAGTCATGAAGGAAAGACAACTTCAAACTGTTGAAGAGGAAACTTTTGAAGAATCAAAAGGGGTCTACATTCCAAGGAGGATTGTAGAAAGGTTCAAGGTCGAACCGCCTCAAGTTATTGGAGGGCTTCGTGATCAAATCCAAAAAGCTTGAGCAAGTGAGTCAAGAGCAAGCAAAGCCGCTCCGTGAAGAAGGTTTAGTCGACGAGAAGCCACTGTGGTGACCAAGTCATCTCCGATCGAGTCCCAAAGGATCAAGTCACCGGTGTGTGATCAAGACTTGCATCCGGATCGATAACCACTTTGTACTCGATAAAAATTACCCCATCTTCGAACCTCTATAAAAATTATTGTGTCATTTACATTTCAGATTTTTAATTTCTCGCATATCATTTTATATCTCACGATAATTTGCTAATCCAACCGATAATTAACAAAGTGCTAAAATCAAGTGTCAAAACAAACTTAAACCAAATTCAAGGGTGCTAAGTCTTCCGCCGAAAATCTCATCACAAACCAAGTTAAGGTTTAGACTAAACAAATGAGTTATTCTATCAACAACTCAATCGAGTCCGCTGAGTGGCTAACTCTGGCCGGTTAACTAACCTAGCCGTCCCTCAAGGACTTAGCTATGTATTTAACTCGTACTATTTTAAAAGGACTAAAATCGAAAAGTTGGTAAGGTTTATTCAACCCCCCTTCTAAACCTTACTCACACCCATTGGGACCTACAACCCTTAACTCTTGTAGCTCCTTTGGCGCCATCATGTAGGGTGCTTTTGATACCGGTGCCGCTCCAGGTACTAAATCTATTGTGAATTCCACTTGTCTATCTGGTGGGACTCCGGAAGGTCTTCTGGAAACACATCCCCATAGTCCCTTACAATCGGAACATCAGTGAAATTCAACTCCGTAGATTTGGTGTGTTGTATACTCACTAAGTACCCTTGGCAATTCTCTTTCCTCAGCATTTTCATCGCTTTCATAGCGGACACCACTCTAGGTATTGTGTTACACTTGGCTCCGTAAAAAGTGAATTCATCTCCTCCTGGCAGATGAAACACTATCTCTCTTTTATGACACTCAATACTTGCTCGATTCTTACTGAGCCAATCCATTCCTAAAATTACGTCAAAGTCTCTCATGTTTATGATGTGTAAATTTGTTACTACAGTTCTTCCACAAATTTCTATTTTCACGTCCTCAGACAATTCATTGATCATTAATGTCTTTCCTGAAGGTATGCTCACTTCAAAGGGAATGTTCATTATCTCTCTCTTATTTCCAATTTTCTTATGAAACTTAGCAGATATAAATGAATTTGTAGCACCGGTGTCAAACAATACAAGAGCAGGGGACTTCAAATATTGTCAAGATACCGTCATGTGTTGGGTTCTTGATCGGCCTCTATTTGCGCGTGCAAATACTCACCCTTTTCCCCGCAGTACTTGAGCCTTTTTCCCGAGTTCTCTCCCGGATATGTGGAACACTCATGTGCTTGATGCCCAGTGTTTACATCTATAACATTTTCCTTTACCGAATAGATACTCTACTCTATGATTTCTTCCACATTCTCGCGCAATGCGGTTTTTCAATTTGGCCATTGGGACCCATATTTATATTCTCGTTTGACTTGTTAATTCCAACATTGCCCTTAAAACCGATTGGGAGACTCCAATTTCTTTTTTTCCTTGAACCTCCATAAACTTCCTATTTCCAACATCCATGTTTAGGCGAGTAGCGACCGCCCGTGCCCGCTCTACAACATCCACGTAAGTCATTGCACCTTGGCCGTGAGTATACCTCCAATTTCGGGCGCAAACCTCTTTCAAATCTTCTAGCCTTCTTTTGGTCAAGTGTCCACAAGATGTGCGTCATAGCGAGACAATTGGTTGAACCTCCGCTCATATTCAACCACCGACAATCCTCCTTGTTTGAGTTCCAAGAACTCAGCTTCTTTACGATCTCGGTAAGATTGTGGAAAGTATTTGTTCATCACCACATCCTTAAACTCTATCCATGTTAGAGAATTACGCTCTTCCTCAGTTCTTGTTCTCCAATACGCCTCCCACCAGTGATCAACATCTTCAGTAAATTGGAACACCGCGCATGATATCATTTGAGCATCCGTGCAAAGCTATGTGTGAAAAGATTCTTTCCAATGAACGTATCCACTCTTCGACAAATACAGGCCATCTCAGATTCGTTGAACCTCGGGGTTGGTAGCGGCCGAAACCTGCTCCACTACTTGATTCACTTGATTGATAGGGATTGTATTGTTTTAGGCCATTTGTCCTTATTGAGCAAACCCTTGAAGCACATGACCAAATTGGCAATTAGGTCATGTCCATTTCCATTGCCGTTCATATTCTCGCTCCGTTTCCGTTAGTTTGACCTCGTGTTTGAGGAGCCATTGATTCCTATTAAGAGGATAGTTGTACCTTAGTTTAAAGGTATTATCAATATAATCCATACTCAAATAAAATAAGTAAACATTCATTCATGGTAAACTCTTGAGGTGATAACAATGTTTATCCTTAGAAAAGAAGAATGTGATATACATCGAAATATATATATATATATATTAACTACTAAGTTTTCCGAGTTTGCACAAATCTAGTTTCCTAAGACGATTTAATCGATTCCGATGTCTTAAAATTAACATCCTCTTCCTCGGTCCTCTTCTTCACTCTCCATGTCACTTGAAAAAGGGGCATCATCAAATTTTATCCATTTCCTAAAGCATGCAAAAAAAACTCCACATAATCTATGATTGCCCCTCTCTTGTTGTCCACCTCCAAGTGTTCTTCGAGTAACCGACGTGCCTGTCTTTTCCAATTGGGTGGCATGGTATCAACTAACTTTCGGGCGGCTTCATAACGGGTAACTCGATTAGGTAAGTTTCTAACATTCTTCCACAATTTCAAAGATCGTGGCTATATGTACTCCTAGATCATCATCTTCCTTGGCCTGTTTATACTCTCTATATTCTTGTAGGCGTTTGAAATGGCCCAAAGGCGGCCCGCACCCCTTTCTAGCAAAGCTGAGAGAAACACATCTAATACACGACTAAAAATGTAAATTATTCATATATCAATTATGCATTATTGTTATAATTGGCATACCCTCAACTACAATTGCTATCATAATATGAACTTGTAGCGAAAATAAATTTCATGTAAACACATGACTCGATTTATGAAATAATATGCATATTATGTTATCTTGCATCATAAAAATCATAGCAATTGTATCATGGAATGACATATGATAATATGAAAATATGTACCTTTTCGTAGTCAAGTAGCGAGGCATAGGTAAATGACTTATAGCAAAAGATCTTGTCCTTATTTATTTATTTATCATTTTTTTTACTTAACATATACATAGATTTTTTTTTCGAGTCTTCAGGAAATCGACTCGCTCGATACCACACCGTAACGCCCGCTTTTTATATACTTGGGACGCCACAACTAAAAATGGGAGTTTTCAAAAATATAAATAATAATTTTGAAAAATTAGTATTTTTGAAAAAGAACATAAAATTAATATTTTAATAGAAAAATTAATGTGGAAGCGATTTAAACAATTAAAAGAAAAATAGCCATCCCTTATAATAAGTCGTCAGAATTTAACCATAGTCAAACATATTCCAAAGCTACAAAAACTAAATAGTAGGATAATAGTAGTTTAACAAATCATTTAAATCGAATGTTCAAGTAGACACTAAAATATTCATTCAAAATAGAAGACTTATTTTATTTATTTTAAATGGATATTAAGCCGGTCATTTCTCCTCGCCTTCGTTGCGCCAAACTCCATCTAAAAATTATTATTAATAGTGGGGTGAGTAAAAACACTTACTCAAAGGGGAAATCACATTTGTTCAAGCTAAATAAAATGCATGCATCACATTAAACAAAAACTTGCAACATATATTATAGCATCATAGCATCATAGCATCATAGAATCATGTCATCATAGAGTTCCTAGAGCATCAAGCTCATGTAACTTGAATCTTGGAGTTCCTAGAGCAAAAGCTCATGTAACTTGAATCTTAGATCATAGAATCCATTGAGCAAAACTCGTAGGATATAGCATGTGCACTTTAAACATTGATGTAAACATTAATAATATTTAACAAGAACAAATAGTAAAAATTCCCCACCTTGAAAAAGATCCGATGCAAATTATGTGTTGGTACGCTTGAACTCCTAGATCTCCTCTCTATTCTCGTCTCCTATTACAATAATAAAATAGTTTATCTTAAAATTCTTAAACCTTAGAACCTTAAAATTAATAATATTATTATCTTGATAAAGTAGATCATGTAAAAAATATTAATATGAATATTATATATTATATAAAAATAATATAAATTATATAGATCTAATAAATTGATTAGAAAATATGTATATCTATTAAATCCTTTAAAACTTGAAGACTCTATGTTTTTGAATTAAAATAAACACACTAATACTAATAAAATTACTAAACTCAAAACATGTAAACTAAATCATACACACACGGCACATTCATATATATCTAATTATTTATATAACATACACACATACCCAGACGGCGCGCACACACGGCACATATATATACTCAAAATGACACACACGCATAAACACAATATATATATAGAAACACACACACATATATAATATATATGACATACGTACACACAACACATACATATATATGTCATATATATACATTAAACACACATATATATCATACATACATACTGACACTTACACACAAGCTAACCTACACACACATCACCCACATGCACTAATGAATAAACAAATAAAAGCTTTAACATAAAAGAAATTAGAAAGAAATTGTTGAGATTCTATAGGGGATGGGAAAGAATAGAAAGAAATTACTAACCTTTGTCCTTATGTTCAAATTAAGGTTACAAGGGTTTTTATATAGTTAGTGTAATAATATTATAATTTGTTTTTGTTAAAAAGTTTGTCAATAAAATCGACTTCTTGTGTTAGAATATTAAATGTTTGGTGTTGTTAGTTGGTTGTTTGTCTATCACAATTAATGGGGTGGCTAATAATAGATTAGGTGCTACTAATTAATACACTATAATAATATAATAATAATAATAGTAATAATAATAATAATAATATATTATACCATGCACGGGTACTTGTTTTAAACCATATAAGGCCTTTTTAAGTTTATAAACATCATTTGGCCTAGAAAAGTTTTCAAACCCCGGAGGTTTTTACATAGACTTCTTCCTCGAATAAAACCTTTTAAAAATACTGATTTAACATCCATTTGGTTAAGATTGAAATTTTTAAAACAATAATAGACAAGTAAAATACGAATAGCTTCTAAACGTGCTACGGGTACAAAATTTTCATCATAATCAATACCTTCTTCTTGACAATACCCTTGAGCTACTAACCTTGCCTTTTTCAAAAAATATTATCTTGGTCATCAAGTTTGTTCCGAAATACCCATTTTGTACCAATGATTGTTTGTGATGGATGACATGGTACTAATTCCCAAACATCATTCATTTCAAATTGATTCAACTCCTCTTGCATTTCTAAAACCAATCCTCATCTTGACTTACTTCCTTAGCATTTTTAGGCTCTTTTGAGAAATAAGAGCTTTCTCGCAAATTTTCTTCTAGTAATTACTTTATCAAGGGGATCACCAATAATGAGATCTTTTGGTGATCTCCTTAAATTTCAATGTCACGGAAGATCCAAATATCACCTTTGTCTTCTTGAGGAACATTTGAGGTTGACTGGTTGATCATTTGAAGTAGAAGATTGATCATTTTGAGCATCATTTTGAACAATTGGTTCAATAACATCCTCTTCACCACTTTCATCATCGGGTATCCTTTCAACACCCGGGCTTTATTGAATTTGACATGGATAGATTCTTCAACAACCATACTAGTCTTATTGTAAACCCGATATGTTTTGCTCTTGGTTGAGTACCCCATACATATTCCTTCATCGGCCTTAGGATCAAGTTTGTCCAATTGATCCTTAGTATTCAAAATAAAACACTTACACCCAGATATTTTGAAGTAACTAATATTTTGGAGTTCTTCCTTTCCAAAGCTCATACGGTGTTTTATTCAACTTAGACGAAGGTAAATACGATTATTAATATAACATGCGATACTTACATCTTTGACCCAAAAATATTTTGGAAGTGAAAATTCATTAAGCATGGACCGATTCATTTCTTGAAGTGTTCGATTTTTCCTTTCGCTACTCCATTTTGTTGTGGTGTCCTTGGAGCGAAAAATTGTGAGCATATCCCTTGGTTTCTCATAAGACTCCACCATCAAATTCACCACCTCTATCACTCACTGAATAGACTTAATAGTATCTTCCTTTTCATTCTCAATAAGTCTACACAACTTAACAAACTCATTAACGACATCGCTTTTATTTGCAAGAAAAAATAGCCCAAGTATATCTAAAAAAATCAACGACTATAACAAAACCGTAATGTTTTCCACTTAAACTAGCCGTTCCAATATCCCCATACAAATCTAAATGAAGAAGTTGTAGAGGTTTGGTTGTGGAAATTTCATTTTTGGGCTTAAAACTACTTTTAACTATTTTTTTTTTTGACAAGTGTCACATAAGCCAAGATTTTCAAAATTCAATTTGGGTAGTCCATTTACATGTTGGTTATTGTAAATATTTTTCAAATTCTTGTATCCAACATGTCGAAGTCGCCTATGCCATAAACTAGTTAAATCATTATTGGCGATAAGGTGCGAAACATTTTGACTAACCAAAATACTTGTGCAAATTTTGTAAAGATTGCCTTTTCTATTTGCTTCGTAAATAATTTTATCATTTTTGAGAATAACACATTTTTCTTTATTCAAAATAACATTATAGTTTGAATCACAAAGTTGGCTTACACTTAACAAATTGAACTTAAGCCCTTCAACTAAAAGAACATTACTAAGAGAGAAAGAAGAATTACCAATTTCTCCATTTCCAAGAATTCTTCCTTTGTCATTCCCGAACATGACCATACCCTCTTCTTGGAGCTTGATGTTGGTAAAAAGTTATCTCCTTCCGGTCATATGGCGTGAACACCTGCTGTCTACGAGCCATTTTGAATCCTCCATTGTTGTTATAGCCCCTATTATCTACAAATGAATTATTTTTAGGTACCCTATAATTTTGGGGCCCATGGGGGTTAGTTTTGAGACCTTTGAGTCTCCAAAAATAGCTAAAGTTATTTTTTAATTTACAATCATTAGCATAATATTCAATTTTACCACAATAAAAGCAAATAATATTATTGGAACTACTAAAGACGCATTTAAAGTCGGACCTTTGTCATTTTTCTTAGAAGCATTTTGAAAAGGTTTATAACAAAGTCCTAATTTAGAATGCTCACTTCTTTGTGCATCAAGAATTTTGGTAACCTTATCCGTGCTTAAATTAAAACGATGCACATCCTTTTTCAAGTTTTCAATATCATTTGTGAGCATTTGTTTTTCGGTTTCAAGAGTATGAACTTTTGTAAGAGTAATAGCATGATCATGATCAAGTGATTCATAAGAAGTAAATAATTTATCTTTTTCTAATTTAATCTCTTTATACTCCTTTTTCAAAGTCTTGTATTTAACAATCAAATTTTGAAACTCATTTTGCAATTCATCAATATCACATTGCAATTCATCAACTAAAGAAGAAGATGAAGAGTTAGAGCGTACCTCATTATTTTCATCGCCTATAGCCATGAGACCATGTTCGGTTTCTTCTTCTTCGTTGAATGTGGCTAGTAGCTCATCCTAAGTTTTGACATTTGCATTTAGAGCCTTCTTTGAAAAGGCTTTTTCTTCTTTTGTTCCTCCTCCGCTAATTTCGCAATCGGCATGTAGTGCCCGAGTTTTCCGCATTTGAAACATGAGTTTGTTAGATAGATATTTTTATCATGATTTTGATGATTTTGTTTTACACCAAAACAATGTTATTTATATGTTGTCCAAATACTCCTAAATGATTTAAATTGTTTTTACTAATTTTCCTGAGTATTTATTCAAGTTTATTTTCGACTAAAATATTGGACAACACTTTTGATGATTTCATGTTAATGGGTTTTTACATTCAAACTATGTTTCTAAATGTTGTCCTAATACTCCTAAATGATTTAAAATGTTTTTACTAATTTTTGGAGTATTTCTTAGAGTTTTTAATTCGATAAAAATTGGACAACACTTTTGATGATTTTGTGTTAAATTGGTTTTTACACCAAAACCATGTTTATAAATGTTGTCCAAATACTCCCAATTGATTTAAAATGTTTTTACTATTTTTTTGGAGTATTTCTTGAAGTTTATTTTTGATAAAATCGGACAACATTTCAATTTGGAGGTCGGCCGCCCAAAGCGACTGGCACTCTCAAGAGTGCACGAACTAAAACAGAATGTTATTTGAAAAATCAAAACTGAGGGGACCGGTCCAGGGCGGGGGCCGACTGGCCGCACCCCTAGGGTGACCGGTCCGCACCCCGCACTCGACCTCCGCACCCCCGCAACTGAGTCAAAGCGGGCCAGGCCGGGTCGGCCGCCCGCCCCGCCCCGCCTAAGGTAGGGGTGGGTTTAGTATTTAGTAGCACGCCAAAGGCGGGCCTAAACGGGCTAGCTGCCAAGCGGGCATGCAGGCTTGGCGGGCGGGTCGGCGGCCGACAGGCTAGCCCGCCATAAATTGAAAAAAAGAAAAAAAAAGAAAAATTAGATAAAATAGACAAAAAATAGTATAATTGATATTTTATATTTGTATTTCTTATAAAAGTGTATATAATATATTTATAAAATATGTACTTGTTATCCATTAGTATATTTAATTCATTAAAAGTAATAATATAAATAAAAAATATTTTTTTCATTTTTTATTATTTTTTATTTTCTCAAGGCGGGCCCGCCCAACCCGCAGCCCAAGGCGGGTTGGGTTGGGTTGAGGGTTTCTCGGCCCGCCACCTCGGCGGGCCACCCGCCCGCCAGTGGCGGGTTTTGGCGGGCCAGCGGGCGGCCCCCCGCCCCGTTTCGACACTCTACCCGCAACCCCTACCGGATCGCACTATTTTCATTCAAACTTGAAATCTTATACAGAGCGACCGGTCGCTACTGTGTAATCTTTTGACAAAGAAAATTTGTACCGTTGAACATATTGACAACAAGATTTGCTTTTCTATTTTGTACAATATTTCTACATCTTGTGATCTTCTTTTTGTAGACAAAAGTGAAGAAGAAGGAGCCTATGTTGGTGAAGACTTCCCTATAAATAGAGGATGAATTAAAGACACAAGATATAAAAACACAAGCAAATACACAACAAGAAATCAAGCAAATTTCCAAGCTTTCATATTCAACACTCTTGTTGTATTTATAGCCTAAGTATTTCACTTTCACATCTTGAGGTCTAGGCTTTATTTCTTGATTACACTTGCACTCAAATTGTAATATTCATTATTGAGTTGTAATCTTGATTTTTGTCATCATTCAACACAAGACATCCTTGTGAGTATTCTTGTGGAAAGAATACACTTGGGTGATCTAGGTAATAGGTGTTTCAAGAGTGTGGTGCTTTTGAGGTATTGAAGAATTTGGTATTCTTCAAGGTTGAAGATTGTGGTAATCTTCACAAGGTGCCGTTGGAGATTGTGGTAATCTTCAAGAGAGATTGTGATAATCTCAAAGGTGGTGTTGAAGAAGAGTGTGGTGCTCTTCAAGGTGATGTTGTAAGATGTTGTATTAATTGTGGTAATTAATAAAATCTTTTTCTTTTTGAAATCCATCCCTGAGATACTTTGGGGTGGTAGAGGATTAGGCCCTAGGTGGGTTGAACCTCTATAAACCAACGCGTGTTGTTTACATTCCGCACCTTTATTATTGTCTTGGCGTAATTGATTCAAAAAGAGGCGAAATGAAAAAGATGGAGATAATCTATTCACCCCCTCTGATTATCGTAGCGCTTGACTTACAAGTGGTATCGAGCCAAACTCTTTGGAAAGCTGCTCCACATTGCGAGTAAAGAGGAACGATCACCGCTACGAATGAAGTCTACCTTACCGGCGCCTCCACCACCAAGTCACCACTATTTGATTCCAAAAATTATATATTTTGGAAAGAACGAATGGAATGCTATCTACAAAGTTGCGGGTTCGATATTTGGAACACGGTCGTAAATGAAGAATCCATTCCGATGATGGACACACCACACACCTCCAAAGGCCTCAAAGAGCTCAATGATGAAGAAAATAAAATCATCTCCTTAAATGGTAAAGCTCTTAATATTTTGTATTGTTCACTTACCATTTTGGAATACAATCATATTGTAAGAATTAAATCGGCACATGAAGTATGGAGAAAATTAGAAGAAGTATATGTAAATGAAAGGAGCCACTCAAAAGCATCTACTTCTCAAATGGATACAAATCCAACATGGGATGAGCTTCCTACAACTTCCGACGTCGATGAAAACGAAAGATGTCTTATGGGCTTCAAGAAAAAACGAGGTAAGTTCAAAACCCTCCACTTCTTATGATAATGAATTACAAAATGATTATAGTGATTTGCAAATGATTTTGATGAACTTCAAAATGAATTCCAAAGCTTACTTGTTAAATACAAAAATTTGAAAAAGAATTCAATATTTTGAAAATTGATAAGGATAATTTATTTTCCTCTTATGAATCACTTTCATGTGATCACACCACCACACTTGACAAGGTTAGAAACCTTGAAAAAGAAAATAGTACTCTTGTTGAGGATATTAATTGCATGAAAAATGATTTATCAAAATCCAACTTGAGTACCGATAAAATGACCGATATTATTGATGTTCATAGTTGTGATAAATTGAAACAAGGACTTGATCATAAGCCTAGTGTTGTTAATTATGTGAAAAGAAATCAAGTCCCTATACATATTGGTCATTATGCTCCCAAAATTACTACTTGTTTTTATTGTGGTAAAACGGGTCACACGGTTAATACTTGTCGGGCTAGAAATAGCTCTAATTATTATTGAGACCGAAAAGTCTCAAAGCTAATTCCAAAGGACCCAACACTTGAGGGTACCACAATATGATGTCATATTAGGTACCCGACGTAATTATAATCAAGGAAAATTCATACCGTCAAGAAGATATCAAATGCCTGTCATTTGATCAAAGGAAAAAACACCATCACGATAAATTTCCAAGAAGAGGATATAATCAAAAATGGGAAGTACACAATCCTTGAAATGGGAAAGTCATCATCAACAAGATGATTCTCAAAGAGGAAGACACCATAAAAAATGGGAAGGACAAAATTCTAGAAATGGGCAAAATTGGAGAAGACATCATCAACAAGATGATTTCTCAAGAGGAAAGATACTACCAACAAAGGAGAGACATAACCCGTGAAATGGCGAAATTGGTAAACCGTATCTCTCCATTTAAATATGCATTTTGTTTTGTTATTATGCATGTTTTTATTTGTGTCTTAATTGCAAAAATGAGTTTTCAATTTTTTTTTAAAATTAAGGTCTTCAATATATATTTGTGTTTTTAAAATTTGAAAAAGGAGACCTTGTATGATGCTTATATAAACTCTTGTGCATTTGTGTTTTATCATCTCTTATGAATTTTATGGCATAAGCATACTTGTGATATATATCATTGCTCTAGCCTACACTATTACAATTATTTTTGTGTGCAAAATTTGTTTTAAGAATTGTGTAGGATTTATATATCTTCATCAATGGTATCACATGTCAAGAGTGACATAAACTTTCGAGGTACGCTTATCATTTTTATTCATCTCATAGACTCGATATATTTTACCATAGGCCTATGTGCTTGCTCTTCAAGATATTTCAAAGTATTTCATACAAGTGCCATTAAGAGGATTGTTTCAAATTTTTGAAAGGCACTATTCATTAAATCTTGTTTTATCCGAGACTTGTAAAGGATTATATTTTATTTTGATAAAACATTTGATTTTTAATCATGCACTTGATTGCACATATTTATATACTCTTGTTCAAATACTTCTTTCAAATGAAGTCTCAACTATATGCTCTCGGACTTTCAAAATTTCAAAAGAGACTTTATATAGCTTTCTATAAGCATATTTGAACTTGCATGTTTTTATTGAACTCTTGATGATTTTTCCTAAAGCATAGTATGTGTTACTTATTACAGTGTCTCAATGATTCAATATTACTATGCTCTTGTGCAAGATATCTTGTTAAGATTTTGCATATTTAGTAGCTATTCGCATTTCACTTGCCTATTCTTGTTTTAAGAAAATTTCAAGCTTTACCAAATGGATGTTAAAACCACATTTCTAAATGGTTTTATTCAAGAAGAAGTCTATGTAAAACATCCTCCGGGGTTTAAGATTTTTTAGGCCAAATGATTTTTATAAAAGGCCTTGTATGGTTTAAAACATGTACCCCGTGTATGGTATGATAGACTTAGCTCATTTCTTTTGCGAAATGGTTTTACAAGAGGTAAAGTTGATACTACACTATTTGTTTTTGAAAAAGGGCAAGATTGTTTACTTGTGCAAATTTATGTTGATGATATTATTTTTGTGCTACTAATGAATATTTGTGCAAGATATTTTCTAAGTTGTTGCAAAGTATACTTAAGATGAGCATGATGGGGGAGCTCAAATTTCTTCATTGGACTTCAAGTTAAACAATGCCAAGAAGGTGATTATATTTCACAATCAAAATATACAAAAGAACCTTTGAAGAAGTTAGGCAATGAAGAAGGAAGAACAATATCCATTCCTATGTCAACAATATCAAGATGAACAAGTTTGAGAAAGGCATATTGGTTAACAAACCAAATTCGAGGTATGTTTATCTTCGTTTATTACTCCTTAGACTCGACATTTTATATGCCTTATGTCTATATGCTCGACTTCAAACAATTCCAACGAATCTCATTAAAGTGCCGTTAAAAGAAATTTTCAAATATTTGTAAGACACTTCTTCTTATGACTTGTTTATCCAAAGCTTTAAAACGTTATTATTTTTCGGGATAACAAGTCCGGTGATTACAATTTCTCAAAATATGGCTCGTCATACTCGAACTAAACATATTGAGTTTCGATACTTTTTAAGGGATTGCGTTTCTAAAAACGAAAATTTGAGATGTGTTTAATTCCTTCTCAAGGATAACTCGCGGACATTTGTTTTCAACCATTTACCGCCGAGTCTTTTACCTCATTTCGAGCTTGATTATGACATAATGTATATTGAATGAGGTTTACGTTTGCATTTTGCACGTTTTCAAAACTTAGGGGTGAAAAATCGGATTTTTGGATCAAATTTCGGACTTTTGCAAAACAGACGGATCTAGTGACCAGTTGGGGTGAGGCCGACCGGTCACCCTATACTTCGACCGGTCGCCCACACCCCAGACCGGTCGACCTAAGCCATTTTTGTGTTAAAATCGTCTCTGTTCTTATTCTCAGCCATTTTGGCTCTTTTGGCTCATTTTTCGTCCCCTTTGACATTTGCACACACAATTCACTCCAAATGAGTTTTATTGCATAAATTACATATTTTGGGGATTATCTAGCTCGATTATCATCATCATTACTCGTATTCACCGATTAAATGGTAAGAATTCTACTCCCTTATCTCAATTGGGTTGAACCCTTGAGAACTTGGCCTATATGTATATTTCTTGATGTAATTCTTATATATTTGTGTTGAGCATGATGATTGTTGATGGATGATATTTGTAAAATTGTATTTGGTGATGACAAACTTGGCTTGATTACATTTACAAGGGCTATATATATCTTCTTCTATTTTTGACGCTCGCGAGTGTTTGATAAAACGTTTCAATGAAAAATTCATCACCTACATGATTCTCTCGTTTTCAAATGTCTTATATATTTATAGAGATCATATTTTTGCAAATCAATTGAGTTTTCATAAGCTTCTATAAGTCGTATGATCGACTTTTCCCTCCTATTTGGTCTATAAGCTTCAATGTTCAAATAGCTCGATAAATTGGTTAAGTTTGCACTTTGATATGAATATATGATGTTTTTATCGTGCTAACATTCTTTTTGATGATTCCAAAGGGGAGAAATAGGTTATAAGTTTATTAGCTTGAAGAAGCTAATATAAGCTCATGAAAGAAGCTATAAGCTATGGCTCCTTAAAGCCATAAGCTTGGATTTATACTTAGTCCTTTTGATGTATTATGAACTTTTATGCTTGACTAATAATGTCTTGTGACAGGGGAGCTTATAAGCTCATGTAATTCAAGCTTAAGTTGTATAAGCTAAGCTTTTAGTTGTTGCTTCTATACTTACTCTTGCTATGCATGTTGATAGGGAGCTTGTGCTTAAATGATTTTGAAAAATCTTTGCTCCTATCCTTGTGTGTTTGTACTTATGATTAATCTTGCTTGTAATGGTTTTTGTTTTAGACCGGAAAATTGTTTTGTTTTCAAAATTGACCTCTTTAAATTGTTTTGGTTTGTAATCATCAAAAAGGAGAGTTTGTTAGATAAATGTTTTTATCATGATTTTGATAATTTTGTTTTACACCAAAACAATGTTATTTATATGTTGTCCAAATACTCCTAAATGATTTAAATTATTTTTACTAATTTTCCTGAGTATTTATTCAAGTTTATTTTCGACTAAAATATTGGACAACACTTTTGATGATTTCATGTTAATGGGTTTTTACATTCAAACTATGTTTCTAAATGTTGTCCTAATACTCCTAAATGATTTAAAATGTTTTTACTAAGTTTTGGAGTATTTCTTAGAGTTTTTAATTCGATAAAAATTGGACAACACTTTTGATGATTTTGTGTTAAATTGGTTTTTACACCAAAACCATGTTTATAAATGTTGTCCAAATACTCCCAATTGATTTAAAATGTTCTTACTAATTTTTTGGAGTATTTCTTGAAGTTTATTTTTGATAAAAATCGGACAACATTTCAATTTGGAGGCCGACCGGTGCGTCGACGTCGGCCGTGCCTGAAGAGTGCACAGATTGAAACAGAATGTTACATACTTGAAAAATCAAGAGGGGGACTGGTCGAGTCGGGGCCGACTGGCCGCACCCTGGCGACCGGGTCGCACCCCTGCAACCCCTACCTGGATCGCACTATTTTCATTCAAACTTGAAATCTTATACGAGAGCGACGGTCACTGTGTGTAATCTTTTGACAAAAAAATTTGTACCATTGAACATATTGACAAAGAAGATTTGCTTTTCTATTTTGTACAATATTTCTACATCTTGTGATCTTCTTTTTGTAGACAAAAGTGAAGAAGAAGGAACCTATGTTGGTAGCCTATGTTGGTGAAGACTTCTCTATAAATAGAGGATGAATTGAAGACACAAGATATAAAAACACAAGCACATACACAACAAGAAATCTGCAAATTTCCAAGCTTTCATATTCAACACTCTTGTTGTATTTATAGCTAAGTATTTCACTTTCACATCTTGAGGTCTAGGCTTTATTTATTGATTACACTTGCACTCAAATTGTAATATTCATTATTGAGTTGTAATCTTGATTTTTGTCATCATTCAACACAAGACATCCTTGTGAGTATTCTTGTGGAAAGAATACACTTGGGTGATCTAGGTGATAGGTGTTTCAAGAGTGTGGTGCTCTTGAGGTATTGAAGAATTTGATATTCTTCAAGGTTGAAGATTGTGGCAATCTTCACAAGGTGCCATTGGAGATTGTGGTAATTTTCAAGAGAGATTGTGGTAATCTCAAAGGTGGTGTTGAAGAAAAGTGTGGTGCTCTTCAAGGTGATGTTGTATTAATTGTGGCAATTAATAAAATCTTTTTCCTTTTTGAAATCCATCCCGTAGATATCTTTGGGGTGGTAGAGGATTAGGCCCTAGGTGGGTTGAACATCTATAAATCGACGCGTGTTGTTTACATTCCGCACCTTTATTATTGTCTTGGCGTAATTGATTCGAAAAAGAGGGCGAAATGAAAAGGATGGAGATAATCTATTCACCCCCTCTAGATTATCGTAGCCGCTTGGACTTACAGAGTTGTCTCTCGGCTTTCTTGCCTTACTTTTATTAACAAACTTGGTAAATTTTCGAACAAGAGCGGTTGTTTCCTCATCATCTTCATCACTAGCATAATATACATTATTATAAGAAGATGATAAGCCTTTAGGAGTATTTTGCGTGACCCGATTGAGAGGTGGATGATTTTGAATGTTTTCTCTCCTTAAGATATACTTCACAAATGAGAAGATTCCCAATGAGCTCATAGAATTTGAGTGTTTCGAGATTTTGTGCTTCTGTGATTGCCGTCACTTTTTCGGACCATGAGTCAAAGATCATTTAGGACCTTGGTGACCTTATCTTCTTCGGATATGACTTTCCCGAGTGACATAAGAGGATAGACAATGTTGTCAAGCCTTTCCACCACTTTTGATATGTTTTCACCATCATGCATATTGAAATTTTCAAAGTCTTTAACAAGCATTGTTTTTCTTGCTTGCTTTACTTTCTTTGTGCCCTCGTATATAGTTTCCAATTTTTCCCATACTTGATGAGTGGACCTTATTCCTCTAATACAATTGTACTCGGTGGTGGTGACTGAACAATGTAAGATATTTAAGGCCTTACCGTTTAGAGAGAATGACTTCTTGTCGTTGTCATCAAATTCCTTGAAGGTCTTTAGGGCCGTGGTACCATCTTCCAATTTCTTGGTTGGTTGATCTATCTCTTCAATGACCGCATTCCAAATATTAAACCCACACCCTTGTAGAAAGCACTCCATTCGGTCCATCCAAAATGCGTAGTTGTTGGCGTCGAATAGTGGTGGCTTGTTGGTGGAGGCGCCGGTGGTAAGGTAGGCTTCGTTCGTAGCCATAGATCTTTCCTTTTTACTCGCGATGTGGAACGAGCTTGCCAAAGAGTTTGGCTCTGATACTACTTGTTAGTCCAAGTGGCTACGATAATCTAGAGGGGGTGAATAGATTATGCCGATTTTTTGAATTACGCCTTTTTTTCGAATGTGAAGATGAAAGCAAGAATGTAAATGTGGGAAAATAAATAACACACGATGATTTAAAGAGCTTCACCCCATATAGGGACTACGTGCTCTACCACCCCAGTATATCCGGGATGGGTTTCGAAAAAGAAAAAGAATTTTATTAATAATTACCAAAATTATTACACCTTCACCTTGAAGAGTACCACACTCTTCTTACAACACCACCAAGGAGATTACCACAATCTTCCTTCACCTATGAAGAGTACCACACTCTTCAAAACCCTAAATTTTTCTCCTCCTCCCTCCCTCCCCCTAAAAAAAAACAGCCACCCCCTCCCATACTCTCCCTCCCCCTCTCTCCTTACCCCTCCCCCTCCCCCTCCATGTTTGCTATTGGAGGGCCAACAATGGCGGTCCTTTGGGTGTCCGAGGTGACCAAAATTTTTGGTCCAGGGTGAAAGCGGGTCGGAGCTTCACAGAGGTGTCTCGGAGCTGAGTAGACGATGGGTTGCGGCAGTTAATTTGGGAGAGGGAGAGGCATCTTTCTTTTTTTTTGGTTTTTTCTTTCTCTGTTTTTTTTCTCGTTTTTTAGCTATAGATTGTTGTAGTTTTCTTTTTGTTTGTATTTTCTATTTCCGGTTGATTTGCGAAACACGTAGGCGGATCAGTTTTTTCTGTTCTGCAGTATGTAGTGGTTGCTCGTGCCCGGTTTTAGATTTTTCTAGTGTGTTACAGTCTCCATTAAGGAGTCTTTGAAGTCTCCGTGGAGTGGTGAGTTTGGGGTGTGTAGTTTTTTAGTCCGTATTGTGGAACCTGAATTGGTCTTACCAATTCCCCGCTTGGCTTGTAGTTAGTCATGTCGGCTCATAGCCAGTTGGCTACGATTGTAGTTGTAATTTTAGTTTTTGAGTTGTTTTAATAAAATACTATCGTTCGACAAAAAAAAAAAAAACACTAAGATCACCCAAGTGTGCTCTTACCACAAGAACACTAACAAGGATGTCTTATTTTGGATGATTGACAAATTCAAGATTACAACTCGATAATGAAGTATACAACTTTGAAGTGCAAGTGTAATCAAGAATAAAAGCCTAATACTCAAGATGTGCAAGTGAAAGACTTAGGCTAGAAATACAACAAGAGTATGAACATGAAGAACAAAGTTTGCTTGTGTTGTATTGCTTGTGTTGTTGTGTTGTATCTTGTTGCTTCAAATTTTCCTCTATTTATAGAAGAGGTCTTGAACATTGATAGGCTCCTTTTGGAGAGTGAAATTTGTAAAGAAAATGCAGATTAAATCAAGATTATAGCTGTTACAAATCAACTCCACAAAATTAGGAAAAGTTGTCTCCCACAGGCTCAAAAATCGTCAGTTTTTGAGCTGGTCGACCTGTGGGTCAACCGGTCGAGCAATACAAAAGATTTGAAAAATATGTTCGTTGCGCTGGAACCCACACAGGTCGACCGGGGGGGTCGACCTGTCCCTGCAAGATTTTGGAATGATACAGAATGAAACAAAGAGGCAGGGGAGGCATTCCATCTGGGTCAACCCATGGGAGTCGGCAATTCTGGCCGACCCATCCCTTGTGATTTTTAGGCTGAAAGATGTAATCTTGAACATTCAGGCACCGGTTGACCTAGGGGTCGGCCGATCAACCTATTCCAGGGAGTTTTCGGTCCGTGAAAAAATTCCGACTTTGTTTTTCGGGCTCCGTTTTACCTTGATGGTATTTGGTAAATGTTAAAAATATTTTAAAACATAAAAATCACTTTTTATATCGCCCGAAACGAATTGTTTTGAATAAACGAAAAATAAACCTCAAGAGAATACTCCGAAAAACAATTTAAAACGATTAGGAGTATTTGGATAATACTTGGGGACATTGTTTTGGTGTAAAAACAAAATCATCAAAATCATGATAAAAAATTTTATCTAACAAAAATATTATAAAAAATAGATAAAAGTTGTTTGAAACATCAAAACAACAATGAAACAACAAATAAACAAATTCAAACAACATATATAACATATAAAGCAATAAATGAAAAAAAAACGAAAAAAGCGTAAAAATAATAAAAGAATATGCAGGGGCGTAGAGAAAGAAAAAAATAGATACAAAAGTGATAAACATATTTTGTGGTATGTTTACCGAAAAAATGGTATTTTATGTAATTTCCCATATTTCTTTATATCTTCAGGTTCATTCTTGTTTTACTGAAACCGGAGTTTTCCTCCGTCAAAAAAAAAAAAGAAAAGAAACCAGAGTTTCCCCAAATGGGCCTTACTTAATGGCCCATAAATATCAAGCCCAACAGTAGAGATTTATATCTTTCTTGGTCAGCAAGCCGAATCAAAACCATTTGCAACTTCGAAGTTTAAGAGAATTAATCCCAAAAACAGAGCGAAAAAGGCAGAAGTAAAAGAAAAGACAATGGCTAGCGAGAGCGAGGACGCCGTCCGCCGCAAGTCGGCAGTTGCGGAGTACCGGAAAAAGCTTCTAAATCACAAAGAACTCGAAGGCCGCGTTCGATCTGGTCTCGATTTCTTAAACCCTATTTTTTGGACATTTAATTTGTAGATATCTTATACCGGCGATGTTTTGTTAACTTATGATTGCGTAGTCTCACGGTTATGGATCTATGTGGTATTCTTATGTATTTGTAAAATATCTGGGGTTTTGTTAGTGTGTTTTGTGCGTGTTTGCTTCACGAGTTGCTAGTGGTTGTTGTGACTGAGCTTAGAAATAAGATGAGTGGCAGGGGATTTGATATTGTAGATTTTATTTATTTATTTTACTGTGATGTCACAAATTTATGGGTTTTAAGGTTATATAATTCCCTATGCTGTGTGATGGAAGCTAGATTGTTTTGTTTTTCAATTGATAAGGCACTAAGCTAAACATTTTGAAACAGTTCATGTTTTGAATTTGATTGTTATTCAATTTGAGTACTAACTGAGTCTGACTACTTTACCCAGTGGGCTTGTTTTTTCGGCAATTGTTTAGAGCTTTATTATCTTATAGGGAAGATTTCCTGGAGAATGTACGCTCGGATTATTTCAGCCACTTGCTTTATTAGGTTTTTAGAAGCATTCTTTGCGACTATTGACCATACACAGTGCTCCGTCCATGTTTAGATGCGATATTCTTCAAGAAAAGAGCAAATGTGTTGCATTTTTATTTTCTTTTCCTTCTCGTGGTTTTATGAAAAAGAATTTTGCTTCTGGTTTGGGTGTGATATTGCTGGACCCGTTCATATAACTAATTTTCCATTCACACTTTTTAGTGGAATAAAATAATAAATAATCTTTTATTTTTATTTGTGTAGTTAATTGTTATGTGTATTGATTGTCATCAATTCTGGTACATTTTTGATAGATATGGTCCGTTATCTCCGCTTATTGATTGATAAAATCTAAAGCTAGAATTGTCGTAGCGACTTTTAGCTCTATGTTAGTTGTTTCTATATCTTCAATTTTGTCATACACTATTACTGTGACTGAAAGGTAATTTATGATTTGAATAGTTAGGGAGAATTTAAGAGCTACAAAAAAGGAATATGCCAAAACAGAAGATGATTTGAAATCACTCCAGAGTGTTGGACAGATCATAGGCGAAGTTCTCAGGCCTCTGGACAATGAACGCTGTAAGACATCTATTCTTTTCTTTTGGGTTTACAAAATATGCATTTTTATACGAGTAGTCGATCTTTCAATTGTACCTTTCATGCCCTTGTAATGTGCAAATGTGCAATAAATAATTGCATTCGGAAACTATGAGTTTATAGTCCTTGGTAGAAGAAATGGATGGATTCTGCAATCTAGAATACAGGGTTGGTATTAGAGCTGCATGAATGGTGTTCGTGAAATTTGTTTGGTTTCTTATATGGGCTAGGTTACTGTGACATGATTTGTGTGATTGTTGGTGGTGCTCTATGTTTTTTAAGAAATGAAAATGACATTGTTACTACCATTTTAGTGATAGTGAAAGCGAGCAGTGGCCCAAGATATGTGGTCGGTTGCCGCAGTAAAGTGGACAAAGATAAACTTACAGCAGGCACCAGGGTTGTTCTTGATATGACAACACTCACTATTATGCGAGCTCTTCCTCGTGAGGTACAAACATGTGCTGCTTAATAATGCTTGGATCCAGCTGGTTAAAATGCATATGATGATTCTATCAAAGTTTTTCTGACTCGTTAGTTTTTTATGTATGCTGCAGGTAGATCCAGTTGTCTATAATATGCTTCATGAAGATCCTGGAAATGTTAGTTATTCTGCTGTAGGTGGCCTGTCGGATCAAATTCGAGAATTGAGAGAATCTATAGAGTTACCTCTAATGAACCCTGAACTATTCCTTAGAGTTGGCATTAAACCTCCCAAGGTAACACTTTTCGAAGAACACTTGGCGATTTTTTATTTACTTTGGTTTGTATTTTCAGCAGTTGCATGTTTACCTGTTTTAGGGTGTACTTCTCTACGGGCCTCCTGGAACTGGCAAGACATTGTTGGCCAGAGCTATTGCTAGTAACATAGATGCCAATTTCTTAAAGGTAGGGGTATATGAAATCTCTCTCTTAAAGTTTTCATATCATCTGATCTGCTTCTTACAAGTTGTAATTTTGCAGGTTGTATCAAGTGCTATTATTGATAAGTATATAGGTGAAAGTGCAAGGTTGATCAGGGAAATGTTTGGTTATGCTCGTGATCACCAAGTATGTATTAGATGCAATAATAATATTTTGCACTGGTTCAAGAGTTAGATTAATTGATTTGGATTTACATCATTACCAACTTTTTCTTTGTGTGAAGCCATGCATCATATTTATGGACGAGATTGATGCCATTGGTGGGCGTCGTTTTAGCGAGGAACAAGTGCTGACCGTGAAATTCAAAGAACCCTTATGGAGTTACTAAACCAGCTTGATGGGTTTGACCAGCTTGGAAAGGTCTTATTTTTTCGCTATTAAATGTGAAATATATCATTATTCCATAGAGTTGAGTAACCATGCAAAAACATGTACGTGTGGCTTGACTAGATCATGATGTGATCTCAATCGTCATGTGCAGGTTAAAATGATAATGGCGACAAATAGACCTGATGTTCTTGACCCTGCACTTCTTCGTCCTGGTCGATTAGACAGGAAAATAGAAATACCATTGCCTAATGAACAGTCAAGGATGGAAATTCTCAAGATCCATGCTGCTGGAATAGCCAAACATGGTGAAATTGATTATGAAGCTGTTGTTAAACTTGCTGAGGTAAGCTAAAAATGCTTATATAACCTTTGCCCAAGAATCTTTTGGCTTGACATGTTGCATTGTCCAGGGTTTTAATGGGGCTGACCTTCGTAATATTTGCACGGAAGCTGGTATGTCGGCAATTCGTGCAGAACGTGATTATGTCATTCATGAAGATTTTATGAAGGTAAATTTTCCTGCATTTGGAATATGAATATTGAATTCATCATTTCATTTATAGTTATGCTTAAGTTAAAAAAATACATACATATTTCCATGTCGAAGAGGGACTCCTTTCACCTCCATCAGCCGGCCAATCACCAGGCCATATCCCAGGGATCCTCCAAATGGAATATATATAATCATGCACAGACTTATGCTATATGTTCATGTCTGTGGGTGCATATATCTGTTCATTCATGTCTTATTTGGATGAACTTCCTATGCAATTAAGAGGGTGTTTGGCTGAGCTTATTAGCTCTTTAAAACTTCTTATAAGATGTTTGAGAACTTATAAGTTCTCTAAAAAGTGTTTGGTAAATTTTTAATAGAAGATCTCGTAAGCTCCCAACATGAGATGTTAGGAGCTTAAAAGCTGTTTTTTGAAAGAGGTGGATGATCCCAATTTATTTTCAAAATAATATCATATTTTAACAACCTCCTTTGATATTGATCATTTTAAATAAGATGTAGATGAAGGACCTTACAAGATATTTTAAATAAGCTTTAGGCAAACACCCTCTAAATAATTGGAGAACTTTCCTCTTGTGATTCTTGTGTTTTTGGAGATTCATTTGCAAAGGAATTTTGATGTTTCGTGATTGAAAATGTTCCAGGCTGTAAGAAAACTGAATGAAGCTAAGAAGCTTGAATCAAGCGCTCATTATAGCACTGATTTTGGGAAGGATTAGAAGCCAAGTCTTCCCAATTGAGAGCAACATATGTAGTGGTGGATGTGGTATTATTCTCTTCTCACAAGCTCTGCCACTGAGTGCGCCGTTCAGATGGACTTTTGTTCTTTGGTTAAAGTCTCGCTTGTATCTTTGTATTGTGTTAAATTTGCTGTTCGCGAGATACAGTTTTCCTACCCTTTTTTTTCAAATTTTTTCGAATATGTCGATTGTGTTAATTGATGATACTTTTGCTGCTAAGAAAAAAATCCAAGTTTTTATTTTAAAATGATTATTCTTCGAGAGTAATTATGGGTCATTCAATTGCAATTTGTGATTCATGGGATGTTTTGAGAATTTTTGAGAGCTATAGGTCTGAACGATGGAGAGACATCTCTGGGGATTCAGATTAGTGTCAATTATGGGCATTTATCATCTACATATTTTATGGACAATACATCGAATATATATATATATATATAATTTTTTTCGTAAAGGAATTTTGGGTTGGAATGATTGGGGGTAAAACCTAAAATCAGTTACTTTACGCAATTAGTGCACACCCACTTTACTTCTTGGAACAATGCCTTCTATTGTAGTGAGTTTAAGGAGACTCCAATAAAGAAACGTGCAAAAACAAAGTTCTAGCAATTAAATAGTTGTTCTTAGACATCGTAATTTTAAAAAAATAAAGAAATTAACCTGAACGTATAAATTTTACTATATATGTTTGTAGTGTACCTGACAAAGCCAATATGCTTTAGGAGGTCATTCGGCAACCGCTAATGACAGAAAACTAGGTTTCAAGCGTCGGCAACAAAAGCAAATTGAAGGGAGTATTTGCTTGATTTAGTGCTTTTATATTTTTGGGGAAAATTAATGTGAAAAAATCATTTGGCAAAATGGAAATGAATTTTGAGAGTGATTGCATATGTGATAAAAATGTGACGATGATCGTCAATGTAATGGTTTCTTTTAGTAAAATACTGAAATGTGATTGGTGATAAGAAAACTACGAGAATAAATTGTGTATTTGTGAAATAATTTTGTAATGACGATAGCTGATATAATGTTTTTTTAGTTAGAGTATATTCTGGAAATCTTCGCAAGCAATCACGTGTTGGGATAAAGAAAAGTTTGAACGATAATTTTGCCACCAATCACTCCAGAAAGTAAAAAGACTTTTCATAGTAGCACTCTTTTACCAGTGAATCGTAAACCAGGAATAGTAAGGCACCAACAATAACATATAACTTATCCGTCATTTATCCGAAATCAACTCGATATATTAGAAACTAATAAAAACTATGTATAAATCATCAAATTACTTGAACTCAAATATTGATTTATTCGAATTAACTCGAATCGTACCCCAAATTATACCCCACTAAGGGAACGACGAACGTTTGCAAACTCTAAAAGAAAAAGTGATTCGTAGATTCTAAATAGAAATAAAAAAATAATTGTTTTTCTAATCTAGAAGCTGAGAATCACTCTTTTGGCCCCTCCCCACCCTCACCCAAACACATCCCAACAAGTCAACAAACCCCCACACGCGGGCTCGAACATATGAAAAGTAAGAAAAATAAGAGTACGTACAAGGAATACAATGCATAAAGTCCTGCAGGGTGATATCATGCACTTAAAACATGAAACAATCAAATCCCCACTATACAAAACAAAGCATAGCCAGTCCTGGAATTCACATTCCTACAAATTTCCCCTTTCTGTAAAATGAATTGAAACTTCATTTAGTATTACACCAATTCTTTACAGTGTTTCTGCAGATACCTATTCTATGCCTGCACTTTCCTGATGAAGATTCTGACCACCCAGCCCCCAATCCTTCATGGTTTGCGGTCCAATATTCAGAGAATAGATATATATCCATCCCCGCTACAAATACACAGAATCTTTAGCACACTTACCACAAATGAAAAATAAACCTAATTTCCAGAAACGTTCAGGGAGATTAATGTGCACAGATGAGCCAAACGAGTATCCAACTGTGTCACGAAATCCCAAGTTCTAAAACGATGGCATAACGATAAGTCCATCAAAATGATGAAATCAAACTTACTTTGAATCCTCAGTTCTTGCTAGATCTTGCCCAGAAAAACTCTTTCTCCGAGCAGATTGATTTCCGACAACAATCTACTTGATTTCGAACTAAACGAAAAGTGCCGTTTTAGAAAAGGCTTTCCAAGCGAACTCTTCATGCTTGCACTCGAGCTAACCCTCGGACCACTTTCCTCTATACCACTACATTTACGGTGATCAAACACAACACTACTGTTCATGTCACTATCAACAACACGTTTTCTAGATCTCTTTCGAGCCTTCAAATCCAGCTCAGCCTTCAACGCCTTTTCAGACATCTTCACAGCCCGTTTCTCCCCAAAAGTACAAACTGGGCAAGCCGGGTCGTACTTGTTGATTTCAGGCGTCATATACTCTAAGCATTCAGCATGGTAAACATGTCCACAAGTTAAAACGGATATCACAGCTAGTTCATTAGTAGATATTATTTTCTGGCTGCTCCACCCCCACGAGGACCTCTCAGTCAAAAGCTTCGAACAAACACCGCAATTTTGGAGATCAATAGAATGAGATCTCGAATTCCTACCGCTAGACCTGGAATTTTTTCCCGACTGAAACCTGAGTTTTCGCTGTCAAACGACCACCTCTCTCTCCTCGTACTCATGAGCTCGGAGAATATAGGGATCGACCAACTGTCTGAAGACCCACCATCGGATCCTCTTGTTGATTCATTGCCCCAAGAAGAAGGGGGCAGAAATAAAGAAGCGTCTTCAGAAATTGCAAATGTTGACGACTTGTATTCTGGAATTCGGCTATCAGGAGAACGGTGATGCCATCTTGAAGGAGTTGGTTTTGGAGGAAGCAGTTGACTTTGGGAAGACAGAGGAGATGTTGACAAAGATGAAACTGAAGGGGCTGAGGGAGATAGCTTTATAGGGGACGGGCGTGAAACAGATGGGTATTCTGTTGACTCCACCTGAGCAGTGGACAAGGAGAAGAAAAGGACTATGTTAAACTTCAGAAGAGGAATTCCATGCCACATATTTTCATGATTAGACGGATTAATGATAGAAAAAGGGATTAGTTACAAAAAAAAAAAAAAAAAAAAAAAAAAAAAACCTGAGGTCCGGGCTAATTACACACAATAAACAAAAAACACCCCTTATGATTTGATTCCTTCTTACATTTTCCCCCTCAATAAACAAAAAACATTTTAAACCCCCCCTGATATTTATAGAAATATTACGATTACCCCTTAAATTTAAAACAAAATAAACCTGAGGGCATTTTGTAATTATAAAACATCTTTGGATATTTTTGGTAATTAGCCCAAACCTCGCGGGTGGGGTGGGATGGGTTGGGGTTGTAATTATCCCTAAACCATGTCAAACTTACACTCTCCACGTACCTCTACCATATTCCGTGAGATAGCTTGATCTGCAAAATGTGAAAGACATCTCAAAAACAGAAGTAGAATACTTTTACATGTAAAGTGTCGATATCATTCAACTATTGATTCTACGGTAGAATAGCCTCAAGTTATAAAATTAGTTAAAAAACTGAGAGTTTCACAGATCTCTACAGTAAGCTGTTCCTGATTGAAGCATGAAATAAAGGCAAACTATCTTCATACATATCGTTTCCTAATATATTGCACATTCGAGCTTTTCAAGTGCTCATACTCCTCTCTCGCATCCACATACACACTCTACACATGCGAACAAATATAGATGCAAATGAGGTGAAAGGAAATTCATTTTGTGACAATAATGTGCTGTCACAACAAAAATTTAAAAATGTTGGCAAATTGATGATCAACAGATAAAATTTCAGCAACTCTACATTCCCAACCAGATTTGAGAACCTTCACAATATCAACTTTTATGCCTGTGGAACTGCTACTTCCATTCGCAACGTTTTAGAAACAAAACCACATAACTGAACACCCCTAGCATTTTTAGACAACCCACGTTATGGACAACAATGCACCAAATATAGGAGTTCCAAGTCCCAAGCTAAAATATCCAGCAATTCATCAGCCAAATTTTTATTACTTGCATATCTTCTCAACGGTTATCATCATTATCCAACCCCCATACAACAAGAGATCCTTCATCTTCTAGTAATTAATATCACATACGAACGGACCTGCATTTATTATACTGGTACTTGTATGCTAATCATCCCCAAATGCAGGAGCTTATTTATCACCACTTTACCAGAGGTGCTATATTTCCAGCAGTTTCAAATTTTCAATTTGGGTGAGTCAGATGGTATGAGCTCCATACTAAACCAAGATGAGTCCCCACCCTTGAAGGAAATATATTAGGTGTGACTGGTCAATTCAACCAAATGAGAGCTTCTTTAATTTATAAACAATCTGCAACAATATTGTCTTATCGGTAGCTTACCCTCTCCTCTCCCTCAAGCAGAAATACACACATGCATAGCAACAACCGCACAGCAACATATATAATCACATTTCATAAATCTTCTCAGTGCTTCAACATTAACTTGACTAGTTTCTACACAGCAGAATTGGAACGTGTTACTTGGTTGACTATAAAAGTAACATTTCCTTTATCATCCTCATCCAACCAGCAGTACTTTATCTTTCCTTGTGGAGTATTTCATTTTGTTATTCGATTTGACAATTTCAATGCACCATGAACTACATTAACACGTTGCCTGAATACCATAAATTTTAGTATAAGAAATATATTTCGCAATCTCTCCTCTTTTAATTGCAAAATAAAATTGCAAACACTTGCATCCATTCACAATACAGTAGATGACCAAGAAAATATAATGTGGCTTCCACTTTACCCTCATGAAGATGAGTAAAAAGGGATTTCATGAATATGGAACTACAGTTGAACAAGTTTATTCCGATTACTGAACTAAAATGTATTAATTTGCAACAAACAGGAATCCATAATATACCTGCATTTCCTTCAGAAACAGGGGACTTATGCCACTGCAGGGATCGAAAACTATCTAATGGACTACCTTCCTCAGAAGCAAATGCAGTCTCAAGCGTAGTACCAGATTTGACTTCCGCTTGCTCATTTCCACCACCTCCATCACATAACCAATTTGAAGGTGTCTCTTCACCAGCTACTCGTCCACGATTATCCCATCTAAAGCTCCAAGATGGTGACTGGTGAGGACGCCTCTGCAACGTCTCACCACGTGGTACACTTACTATAGTTCTATCCTTTGCAGCGACACAACAAGCAGCCCCCATTCTTCTCACGTTAACAGAAGAGGGTTGATAATTTAGCCGTCTATATTAATGATCTCAAAGAAAAGAACATGAAGGGCATCAGCAGAACATCACCTGCAATCATAAAGAAACATCAACTACATCTAATAACTAATCAAAGGCCAAAATACTGGTCTTTTTTTTAATGGTAAGCTACATATTAAGCCTCAGAAATTCACAATTTGAACATCACCCTCAACTCGTCTAGGTAAACAAACAAACATAAATTATACCAAGCCCAATGTTCACTAGATCCTTCAATCATAAAATAAGAAAAATCATCATTTATAACATAATCATCAAAACTGTGACCAGCAGAAGCTGAATCACCGCTGACATGCCATCCTAGTCAGGGGCGTTTCCTTCTGGTTCAATGTGGGGGCTTTAGCCCCCCCCCCATTTTCTTTAAAAATTCAATTAATATATGTATGTATTTTTTTAAATTTTTGTTTTTTAATTAAATATTTATTTTCTATTAATTTAGCCCCCAAAATTAGCCCCAAATATATATGTCTAAGCTCCACCCCTGTTCCTAATTATGATTTCTACACAAGCAGCATTCAGCTGTGAATAAATAAATGTTAACAGCTACACAAAATTGTTCCATAACAAAACTCACTAATACAAATGCAACAACAAAACTCCACAATGATCCAAATCAGAATCAAGTATCAACGCATGCACGTCTTATCGACTTATTGTCCAACTTTCTTTTTCCTAATTATCTACATCTTCAACAGATTAAACTAAAGCCTTCCCAGAGTTCCACGAACCCCAGCTAAAAACGCTAACCAATCAGGAACCTAAAGATCAATATATACAATCTCTTCAAGATCTAATACAAAATTTCACCCATCTCTAGAGCACACGAAGATCACATAGAGCAAAACCCACGGAACAATAAACAACAAAAACAAACTTTCAATTATGTTGAGCAAATAAATACCCAATCCAATAAACTGTCTTTGGTAGAAAAACAAAAATGATGTAAAATTAATGTATTTTCATGCTCTATTTTTGGAGGAGAAGACCAGGAAAAACCTAGAAATACGACGCGTCCGAATCTGTAGAGGTGAACATAGATCCGAAATTCATGCCCAAACAACTGAAAATTACAGCAATACATTTTTGGCGTTATATATATATCATCTCTAATTCACATAACTTCCATTTTCACCTCCTTCATACATAATTTCACGGGAAAAAACAAACATACAAATCCATATATATTCAGCAAAATAGCAATAATGCATTGAATCTCCACATAAAAACAAAGGAAACTTACGTGATCGAGCGGTACCGTTTCACCACTCGCGAACCCTAGAGAAGAATAAGAGAGGCGTGAGAGTCTGTGAGATTGAGTGAATTATATATATGAAAATAAAATATGTATTAACATAGTATATTATTATATACAAAGTGTATATATGTATATTGGGATAGAGATACGTGGAAAGTAGAGAGAGAAAAAGGTAATGATTCTTCTTCTTCTTTCATTAATATACGATTTACAGAAAGGGACGGGGAGATGACGGTGCATTTGACGGCGTTAGTTGTACTCTAAACAAATTTAATAATGAGGTAATTTAATTTGTCATCCAAAGTTCCAAAGTACCTATGTTTTTACTGTTTTATCCACTTAACTTTGAATTAATATATACCCCTGAAGTTTGCAAATTGTTATACTTCTCCTATAATTTCCAAATTTACCCTCATTGTTAGTTGATTGTATGCGATTATTACATCTTAAACAATTATTTGAATCAATTTTCTCTCAAAACCTCTTCATTTTTAGTCAATATACATTTAATATTTGAATAATAATAAATTTCATCAACAAACCTAGACTATGATACTATTTTTAGAGATAACAAAATAAAATAACCATAAAGGTTAGGGAGTAAATTTGAAAATTACATGCTAAGTGCAATAATTTGCAAACTTCGAGAGGTAAAATAGAATAATTCAAAATTAAGTGGACACAATAAAAATTACACATAGTTTGGATGACAAATTTAGTATTACTTCTTTAGTAATTAGGTCTCATTCAAATAAAAATTCTAAAAAAATTGCTTATAGCATTTAAATTTAGGGCTAGAAAGATAAGTCAAATTTCAATATTTGACTTAAAATTGATTGATGAAAGTTCATTTGAACTCGATTTGTTAAACATATAGATAGAATTTGAACACAATCTTTCCTTTTGTAATATTTGAATTTTCGAATCAAACTCGACTCAGGCAACTCTAGCACCTCATTGAGGTTAAACCGAGGGATGTAATCAACTACCGTTAAGGTAACTCAGTAGGAAGCATGAATGTTATCTCAGGATTTGAATCCACGCTAATGACCTTCAACACAATTTTTGTCATACTTCTTTGCAAGTATAACTATGTCATGTGCTCATTTACACTTTATTTAATTGACAAATAAGCTAAGATTTTTAAATATAAGTTTTAGATTTTTAATATAAATTTAAGATATTAAACAAATAATGCATTCCATTTGATAAGTGCGCAATTTTGAGGGGTTATTACTATTTTAATTTCTTTTTTCTAATAGCCATTTTGTAATTTGGATGCTTAAAATTGAGTGGTACGTTGGTTGCTATGCGGTTGTACATTGATGTCTGAATTTTTGGGAGAAGCTTTATGTAAACTGGTTTCTTATGGCGTACGCGGAGTGCATAGTACGCAATCCATGCTTTTCACAAGTACATTAACTATTAATTTATTTTGTATCAATTTATTATCTCTAAATGTTAAAATTGTGATTTAATTTGTTCCATACGTGTAACAAAGGGGATGTTTGTTTGTATTTCCACGAGTTAATTTCCAATTTCCAACTGTTGCTAAAACTGAGATTTTGTTTGTTTTAAAACCATTCTCAGTGGAAAAAGTTCATTTTGAATTTTCAATTTCACCCAACATAGGCTACTGTAGCTATTTTTTCCAATTTTCAACAATAGTTGGCTACTCAAAAAGAATCTCTGAACACAATCACATCTATCAATTCGGATAAACCATTCAACCACCGTAATGAATTCTCCAACCAACCCAATTGATATACCTCATATCTCCAAGCCCCAAACTTACCTCACACAACCATTTCCGCTGGATACCAAAGTGAAAGCAAGGGTTTCGGGGGACGGCAAGACGGCTCGATTAGGCGAAGAAAGTTCCGGCGAGAACGACGTTCCGTCACCGACATCAAAGCGCCGCAAGGTAAATCATGAGTTTATGCTTCCAAAAATTCGAAGTGATTTATGGATCTACACTAAATCATAGTGTAGTTCTTCCACTTTGATTACAAGTATTTTCGTCTAATTTATTATTTGAATATTATTTTGTAAAATCTGTAATTTTTTTGTTGTTGGAATGTCCTAATATTTATGTTTGAAAATGGGTTTGTCACTTCCTGTTAAATACCTTGTGTAGGATTTCTGCATTTTTCCTAAATCTTGTCTATGCCATGTCCCTAATGAACATGATATACCAAATAAATGATTCATACCTGAGTGTATGTTTGTTGTAAAGCACAAATATTTGAGGGTCTTCTGAGTTAATTTTTTTAGCATTTGGACTTTTATTTTAGGTTCATATATGTTGGTCATTTTTTACAGGTATAGAAAATATTTTTTGTTTATGGGTATACAGATCTTGATTTTTTGTTTATAATTCCAGAATGATTTTTTGTGTTTTTGTGCATATGTCGTTTAACATCGTGTCGGAAAATTGATATGGAATTAATTTACTCCCTTTGTGTAGTAATATATTAGCTTATCTCAATCTAGGGTCTATATTTATTTTATTATTTTCCTTCTATGATTTTGATTGGATATGTGCTATTTTTCTGCAAGTTTTTCCCAATCAGTGGTCAACTGGATTTAGAGAAAAATTGAAATCATAACTTATTCACTTTTTGCATAAATAGATGAATAGAAAAGGCAAAGCAAAAGTCATCTCGACCACCCAAGACGATAACCATGAGCGATCTATACGCAGTCGTAGAGATGATGCCACATGGGATATGGCAACAATTGCCAGCTTCTTGGAACTCATGTACATTCAGTTTCAAGAAGGGCAATTATTGACATCAACATTTTCAGATCAAACATGGAAAACAATTGGAAAAGAGCTTTTCGATCGCCACAATGTCAATTACACTGCACCACAACTAAAAAGGAAAGCTTGCAAGCTGAGGATTTTGTGGCGTAAGTTCCAAGATTTGATCAACAAAAAATAGGATTTGGGTGGGATCCATTTTCTGGTATTGTGACCACATCAGAGGAATATTGGACTTCATGGATTGCGGTAATTGTCCTAGAAACACACACTTGTTTTACCTCAGTTGGTAGATATTTCCCTAAATTACCAAGCATAGGTTTTATAAATAATCCCCCTAAATTTAAACTTGTAGGAAAACTCGGAGGAGGCTAGATTGAGGAAGAAAGGACTCCCACATTACGACTGCACTGAAATGTTTTCCAAATCAGTTGCCACTGGTGCATTTGCACGCTCTAGTGCGTTTGGTCCTTTAGACTACGATGAAGAAGGGGATTTGAATCCAACCTACAAAGTGACTACCCAAATTCAAGGGATTCCGTTAGGCGTAGGCACACTCATCTTGTTAGACCTGTTACAAGAACCCTCGTCATTATATAAGGCGTCGGACAAGAAAACAACTAAAAGTACCCGCTCCTCACGGCTAGATGAAGCCATAGATGCGTGGACATCTCGTGAATAAGGAGTCGGAAAACGAATAAAAAAGAAAATCGAATGATCTTTGTTGAGGATTGCATGCACTTTCGAAGCCATGGAAGGGTTGTCGGAAAAAAAATTCTTTCTAGCACAAGATGCTTTCCTCAAAAGGACCCGACGCAAAATGTTCTTGTTAATGAATGAGGACAAGAAGAGGAAATGGGTTGAGTCGTTGGGCGAGCCATGAGTGTATCAATTTGTCTAACTATTTCATATTTGCATTAGGTTTTAAGTGGTCTGTTTTCCTAAACAATGCACCTGCACTAGAAGTTTCTTTTTTTTAAGGGTTGAACTATGTTATGTTTGTATTTATTTTATTATGTATGACTTTTAATTTTCCTAAATGGCACATGGTGGATGCTACGTAATACTTTTATTATGCTTTTTGTGTCTATATGTAATTGGATTTTAGCACCCTGTTTGATGCTCTTACAAAGCAAGTTGTAGGGGGGCCACTTGGGCCACCCGTGGAAGATGTTAATGACCTTTCGCAAATCTGCAGAAATGATTCAGTTGTCAAATAAAATGCTATAGCAGTAGGAATAGTTCTTAATATTCCATTAAGAAATAGAAAAGTGCTTAAAATTGGTTACCACTAGACTGCTTATTAGTGTGTATATGTTACGGGATGGTAGCTAGGGGTGTTTGTTCGGCCAAACCGAATCGAACCGAAACGAAATTTTGGTTAACCGAAAATTCGGTTGGCCAAAATCACAAACTGAAACCGAACCAAATTTATTTATTTTTTTACCGAACCAAATTTTCGGTTTTGCTTCGGATAGAGGTGAACCAAAATATTTAAAAAAGTGCTTTTTTGTTGACTAGAATAAAAAAAAGTGATTCTTTTTGGTATTATGTAATATGTACAGTTTGCAAGGTCTCAAAAAAGTGTTTTTTATTTTGGAGAGTTTCTATTCAATCTAGCAAGTTATGTTATATATATATATATATGTGTGTGTGTATATATATATATTTAAAAAAATGGTTATTTTGGAGAGTTGCTATTCAATCTAGCAATATGATTAATGGTTCTTTTTTTTAGCTTATATGTGTTTGCATGTCACTGTATATATTTCCAGGATTTATTATTAAGGTTGTGAAAAAATGGAAAATAATGTGGGATCAAGTAGCATTGTTCCCAATTCGGCGGATAATGTACCTTCGGATGACTCGATTAATGGATCCGAAGATTCTAATTCATCGATATAGCGAGTCAAATTCGAGATGCGGAACTGCGAGATTCCCGTACCGATATAATGGGATTTGTGTTTTTGATCAAGTTTTATTTCCGTACCACTTAAACCCTAAACGCCCAATGTACGACTCAATACTTCAAGGACAAGATGTTAGGTGAATTAATACGTGGCCATCCACAAAGAATAGTTAATAGTCTCCGAATGCGCAAAGAATCTTTCGAGCGCTTTGTAACTTACTTATTCGACGTGACTTAATGCAAACATGTCGTGCAACACGGTTGGTGTACGGAGTCTCAGTAGCTATATTCCTTACCACGATTGGATTTGCTTCCCGTCAAAGAACAACATGTGAGCGTTTCCAACATTCACTTGAAATCGTATCACGACATGTTAAAAAAGTTGCAAAGCGCTATGCAAGTTGGCACGAAACTTATCAAACCACGACATGTATGCTTGTTCTACTAAGATTATGAATGATCCACTACTTTATCCATATTTCAAGGTATATGACCACAGTACGTCTACGTAGTAGCTCTTCATACATTTACTTGTAATTACCAAATAACGACGATTAGAACATATTGCTTGATGTAGGATTGTGTCGGCGCTATTGATGGCACATTGATTTATGCTTGGGCACCCGCTAATAACCAAGCTTCATTCCGTTCACGAAAAGGCGAGTTGCATCAAAATGTTTTAGCCGTATGTGATTTCAATTTGATGTTCACATTTATTCTTGCGGGTTGGGAGGGGAGTGCTAACGATGCTCGTGTGCTAACGGATGCATTAAGGCGAGATGGAAATTTTCCATGGCCGCCAGAAGGTACTAAACTTGTAGGCCCACTTTTGAATTTTCCTAGCTTCTTGGAAGTCTGTATCATATGTTTCTCATAATAGGTAAATACTACCTTGTGGACTCTGGGTTTTGCAATTTTCCTGGATTCTTGGCTCCATATCGTCAACATAGATACCATATTAATGCTTGGCGTGGAGCTATGTTTGATCCGCGGGGACCAGAGGAGCTTTTTAACAAACGTCACTCAAGACTACGCAATGCAATTGAGCGTGCATTTGGTGTTTTGAAGGGTAGATTTCCAATTCTTAAGGGACCAATGCCTCGATACTCAATACGACGACAAGTCAATATTGTTATTGCGTGTTGCGTCCTTCACAACTGGCTGCGTGCAAATTATCAAGATGATGAATACTTCCGAAGAAGCGAACGAGGTGAATTTGACCGGATGAGGTCAGCCGATGATGCACGTCAAATACCGCAACAATCACAACAAGATATTGTAGCTCAAAGTGAATTCCGTGATATGTTAGCTGCTTCAATGTGGGCACGTCGGCGCTAAATATCAATTTTAGACAAATTTAAGTAAATCGCATTGAATGGCTTAGCTTAGTTCATTAACGCAACTCTGGATTGTGCTTTTTTTTGTTATTTTACCAAACAATGAACAACATAACCTATTTTGTGTCATTATAGCTACATCAGTTTGTGGTTTTTAATTAATATATGATATATATAACAATCTTATGCACCTTTTCGGACAGATATAAACGTCATGGCAACGCTAGAGGCACCATTTTGTAGTTGTGGTGCAGGACGAATGTCATTGAAAATGGCGAGAACCGTCTGAATTATGGTAGATGGTTCTACACTTGTCCTTTAGGATAAAATCATCCAAAATGTTTCATGTGGGTTGATGGCGGACAATACAATGCGACACGTGGATCTGTGTTCACTACTCATTCGAACTCTACTGCTACAAAGCATAGAGACAGCTGTAGTGGGAGTGTCAAGTCACAAGAATGCGACTCAAACGCTACTGTGCATAGTCGCAAAAAAATGAATACAACTGTGCAACCATCTTCAGGGAAACAGAACATCGAAGCCCAAACAACAACAATAGCGATTTGTTGTGCTATGTTCTGTTGCCTAATAGTTTTTCTAATAATTGCTCTAGCTTTTCTGCTTATAGCCATTAAAATTTGGTTAATGCACTAGAATCTGTTATAGTGAAAATTATGATTAGTATGTACTGTGTATGTTTATTTCTGATGCAAACTTATGTACTGGTTGTATTTAGATTAGTTTGGATTGATGGTATTTTGTTCTATTACTTAATGGATTAGACTTCTATTAATCCCTGCATATTGCTTCATTAAATAAGTTAATCATACCACATAAGATATTTCTTGTCATTTTGTTTTTTTTTTGCATGCAGAATGAATCATAGGTTGGAAAATGCAATGGCAACACCATTACCACCAGGCTTCTTCGATTGGGGAGATGAAGAAGATGGTTGGTTGAAACACGGTTTAATGATTGAGAGGTTTAATGGATCTTTGGATACACCAAGACAAGTTGAATGGGCATTGTTAAATGTGAAGAGAATGATGGAAGCTAGTTTTGGGCGTGAATTTGCGATTGAGCTACTACGGTATAAATACAAGGTGGTTAAACGCGCCGGTTCGATATTCGGTATAAATACAAGTGCTTTCTCGGATGTCTTTGTCTAGCACGGGTGTAGTTTATGATGCCCGGATCAATATGGTTTATGTACCTAAATCTTTTGAAAAAGCACGACTTAAGCGGTATGATTCAACAAATAATGTAAATAATTGTAATTTCTCTATATATTCTAGTACATTTTTCAAAAGTTATTTGATTTGTATATTTTATCTTGCCAATATGATAGGTTTATCCGAGATCTTTGAACAATTCTTCTATGAGGCACCAGATGACTGGGATGAGCTAAATTTGATTTTTTGTGATGATGATGCAGAACTTTTTCGGGCTGATAAGTTGCCCGTGTTCGTTCAACACCAGAAGGGCACTATCACGATCTGTTAGTGGCGAGAGAACACCAATCGTTATTGTCATCTCCGATAGCTTACGAACGATCGAACCAAAATATCCGTCCACCTCTTGTACGCTCTGCTACACGAACCCGTCGAGGATTGAATTGGCGCCCAAGTGGAAGTCAAATACCATTAGCTCCTTGCATTCCGCCAGTCACGAATTCAATTGACTCGATTCCAGACTTGCAGTCTCAAGTTGGAAATCGCCCACCGCCTTCCACACCAGTAATGGGTCTTCCACGCGTAAGGCGTACTCGTGGCGTTGGTTGTAGTACAAGCGAATCGTCAACAACCCATTCACCAGGGCCATGACGGTAACAACATATTATGGCATTCAAGCTAAAGTAATTATGGTGTTTTTATGGGTTAACTATTCTAAGGACTACCAGTACAAGTAATTTTTTTTGTTATGCCTTATCCTTGGGTGTTATTCAAAATATTATAAAACTCAACTCTGATTGGATGCCTCAAGGGTATTGTATTTTCTTATTTTGTAATCTCAGTAGGTGTTGATGTGTATGGTTGTTCTTCAAGCTTGAATGGCTTACCCTTAACTGTGTTCTTTTGTTATCTGAAAAATCTTCAATTAATATGTATAAATTGTATGGGTGTTATCTAAAAATGTTGGGTTTGTATATTTATCATGTTTATTAGAGTTGAATGTATGAATGTTCAAACCTGCTCTATTGTCCATTCTTCCAAAAAAATATAATAAAAAGGACAAACACATTATTTAATGCATTAGATCATTTTGAACAAATGATACATAAAATTGAACTGATCATTAGGAAATGTGGCAGTCTTGCATTCCATGCGTCAATCAAAGTGGGGCCCACTCTAATATAAGTATCAAATTATTTAATTGATGGAAATTGGAATTTGAAAATACACCCAAACAATTTTTCATTTTTATCACGCAAATCTATATCAAATTTGATTTGAAAACTCTACAACCAAACATATTTTTATTTCCAAACCTATACATAACTTGAAAATTGACAACTAACCAAACATATTTTCATTTTTCACACGAATACCAATGATCTCTAGAAATTCATTTTCCAACACCTAAACCGGAAATTTGACTGAAATACATCCATACATCACCAAAGATTTTATGGTTTTAAATTATCACTCTTTTTTAATTTATCATGTTTAGAATAAGATTTTGTTTTCATTAAATAATAACGTGATGTATATCCTCGAGTCACTCTTGTAAACAATAATATTATAAAAGAAATAAAAACGATTACTTTTTAGTTTTATCGAAAATTTTCTAAAGATCAAACCGAATCTATTAGAAATGAGGATGGACTCGCAAATGTTAAAAAACAAATAAATCAGTATAAAAGATTAATCGTAGTTTATTCTTTGTGGAGTCCAAAGTTCACCAAGAATATGGCAACATAATCGATTCTTTTATTTCTAGTACTGTTTTATTCATTATACTAAATAATTGAAGGAAAGTACATATTCTTATTTATTTCATTAAGTTTAGCGTGTTTTGTCATTTGGAAATTTAGGGTTAATCTTTCAGGATAGATGGGTTAGAATATTGTATGACATATATAATGGTTTGTGATCTTTGTTAAAAATTGTGCAACTCATTTGTGAGTTATGGTAATCCAAGCAAAGATATTTGACTCAGGTCTTAAGTTCAATTTACGTGTTGGGAACCGGCCTACAACAAGTAAACAAGGTTAGAAGGGCTTTGGGGTTATCCGGGCAAGCCCCTCCGATACCTACCTAAGTCAGCAGAGAGTGTGAGAAGAATCCAGAGCATAGGGAATTCAATAGTTAAATTATTGCCGATTCTATTCGGGACAACCCTGACCGTGCTCTAGTCAATGCAAAAATGAAGTGAAGTAGGATAATTTTATGATAATTCCCTATCAACAACATATCTAAATAATAGATTTCCGTGCAATAATTTACGTTCCGGGGTTTACATATACTCATATGTTTTGTTATAATTGAAATTGAGAAAGATTTTTTTATAGAAAAAATCAATACTGATTAGTTTTGTCTCAAATTGTATTTTCTTATGTCATTAGAAAAACACAATTTGAGATCAAAATCCCAGAATCGTTCATGAATTCAAAGTAAACAGCCAATAATTAATGGTTCAAATTTGTCGGCTAAAAATACACATTTGATTTCTCAATAGAAAAGCGAGAGATTTTTAGCATTGTGTATTTTCAGATATTATACAATCAATCAATCGAAGGGATGGATCAAATAAAAATGGTTGTTTCTTTTAGGAAAAGGATTAAGGAAAACAGGAGTCACAATGCAAGTACAATAAAAATTCAGTAATCCGGGAAAATTTTCATCTATTTTGTATCATTTTGGCGGCATGGCCGAGTGGTGAGGCGGGGGATTGCAAATCCTTTTTTCCCAATTCAAATTCGGGTGTTGCCTGATCAACATCAACAAAAAACTCGAAATCTCTTCTATTCTGCTGATATAATTCACAGAATTCTTCCCCGGTAGAAGCATAGGAAACAAACCATTGATACTTTGTTTGATTCTAAGCACGTTGTTTGAAGGTTTTCTAAAAGAAAAGATTGTGAATCCTCGTTCGCATCTAGGATTCAAGAAAATATTCTAATCTACGGGTAGAGGGGTTATCAAGACTTCACGATTCCCTTCTATTACTAAGGAGATGTCTAATGACTGGATCTTGAATCGATTGTAGCGCCCGATAGGAAATTCAATTAATAGTTTTGGAAAGGACACGAAGTTGCTTGGATATGAGGACTCACGAGAATCTCGGGGTGCTTAGCTATCCATTAATATTAGATTGGATGAATACACTACAAGAAATTGGAGTTTTTCCCACACATATATGTGTGGGTAAAAATGTATCGATGTATGGGTAACTGCTTTACCCACACATTATGCAAATGTCAACAAGTGTCACTATATTTTACGTAGAAAAACATTTTTAGTGACACAATTATTTATGTGTGGGTAAAAATATTATCATTTACCTACACATATATGTGTCAATAAATATTTATATTATGTGTAGGTAATATGTATACCCAAGTGTATAATGATGATGTGGGCGTCATGGATGATGACGTGGATGATGACGTGGCGCATAATATGTCGTGACATATGAAGCTTTAAATAGTTGACACGTGGGAAAAATTATGTGTGGGTAAATTAAGATTTATGTGTGACTAATAATATAAAATTAATATTACCATGTGTGGCTAAAAGTAAAATATGTGTGGCTAACAATAAAATATGTGTGGCTAATGTGAATTTTATGTGTGAGTATTTTACTTAAATATGGTGTAATAATAATATTCTATTTATTTTACATTATATCATTTAATATGTGAATATTTATAGATTTAGTAACCATAGAATTTGAAAGCATTTATTAAAGTATTTCAACCAATTGTCAAATTGGATATAATTATAAAAGAACAATGTCAATATTGAAATTGCGATCATTTTAATAAATTTCCAAACATAAGCTAAAAGATCTATTAAAAAAAAGTTGCGACTAGAACTAGACACCAAAGTAACACAAGCCACAAGAAGAACTAACAATACTAAAAACTCAAATAATATCATCAAATTCACCAACATAATCGTGAGAATCATCAACAACGGAGTTGTGCCATGGTGGGATGGCCTCGAAGAGTGGTCCGACGGCACATGCGGTAATTGTGAAGGATGAATGACATTCTTTTCAATCAATGTTTCACATAACATTTGGTAACCTCCTTCGAGCTCTTTAACACGAGACTTGTATTGATTCAATTCATCAAGCACATCGCTATATGTTGGACGACTTGCTTCCTTACCCGCGCATGTGGCCCTAGACTTACTTGGTGATCGTCCCCAACCAAATAAACGGATGACTCTCGTCCAAGAACCTTCTCTAAGGTTTCTTTATCGATTGTTTGAGGACTATCACTTTTCATTTGCATCACTTCCTCATATTAGAACACAAAAATTACATTAGAATATTAAACATCGATAGAAAGAAGAAAATTTTATTGAACAAATAACTAAGCAATTCTACGTCAAAGATATACAATACACAACACATTCTAACTACAATTGCAACATATCTCAATTTTAATATTATATTTTGTTAACAAGCTAAATTGCTTCACAATAATTCTAGTAATATATCTAAATGATCGAAATAAATTTCATAAATAAGAAAATAGTTGGAGCCCGCATGTGTTGTTGAACAAATAACGAACTTATAACAATATATGATCTATTCATCAACCTCAGCCATGTTTACAATCTAAATATAATCTTAGCAATATTAAATTTTAGGTTCAATGTTTATACACTGAACGAAGATTGAAATGGTGATTTACAAAATCTCTGAACTCCTACAAACAACCCCTAATCATTTATGTCCATAGTCATTCATCAATCCATTTTACCTCATCATAGGGAATCAGATATCTCAATTCCACCAATGCGTATGTCCATAATCATCACACTAGACTAGGAAAATCTAACAATTAGTCAAGAGTCCCTTTACACTGACCAAAAATTGAGAAATAATGGAAAATGTTAGCTGCCATTGGAAAGCTTAAAAAGAAAAAGCTATAATTACGAAAAACAAAGCAGAGGAATCCTTTTCTTTAGATTAGATAATTCTTTGTACACCAAAAACTATTCCTTGAGGAGATATTAAATAGGCCTAGGAATAATCCAGAATGAGGACAGGTGCTGCTCAATGATTGATTACAAAGGAATAATTGATAATGCCTAGGAATCAAATAGTACTGGAGCCGTTGTGTACAATTCAGCTGAATGAGGGAAATATTCCTATTGCTTGCTAATATTTCCCTCAAGGATTAATACGTGCTCTACATGTGAAATACGATTATTGAAACACGACTTCTTTATATTCCCATTACCCCTGTCAAAACAAGATTTGAGAATCCAAGTACAAGATTATTAGGCCTCCCTAACTTTAAAATCACAGTCATGCAACAAAGAATTAAGTTATATAAATTCTTACCATGATTCACCTAATCACAATTAAGTAACAAACAAGTAAATGAGTAAATTAATAATAACTTGAAATTACCATCTCCGTGTCGATCAAGATTCAGCAAATCACATACTTAATTTGCAGTCTATATATATAAAAACATTTATTTGCAATATCACTACAAGAAATTGGAGTTCTGGAGTGATACTTACATATTTCACTTCTAGTTCCGGAGGCTCCCAACCTTTAATAGGATGCCAAACAAGAAGACGCCAGGTCTCGATTTGGCCAGTAGGTGAATGCAAATCAGCTCCACGTGGTGACGTGCTGTTGTCTTTGAACCATTTCTAGTTTTAGATTTCCTTTGTCCACGAGCACCAACATTCTTTTGTGCTTTATCCTTCAAAAAAAATATAATTAAGAAACAAATAAAGTGAATATTACTGCAACACAATTATAATCAGTATGCATTACCAAATATTTGGAGTCAGTCCAAAGGTCACAAAGATATTCCCAATTCTCTTGGCTTACATCCTTATGGCGCTTATCCTTTGCCATAATTGGATCTTTCTCTCCTCCAATCTCTTTGAAGTAGGTATGCAATTTAAATCTGTAGCCCTTCCAAGCGTTGTGCATTTGTGCATCAATAATTTTTGAATATTCCCATCCTCAACATCAATATCAAAAAGTGTCTAAATATACCAAAAACAAAATAGCACTAGTTAGCTTATTTGTACTATTAATACTCATCTTATTCATAATGGAAAATGATCCTCACAAGAAGTTAGTGGCGAAGTGGTGCCCTCACATGCATTGGCACATTCCTCCATTCTTTATAACGTAGGCTACAATATTTGCGTCATGCGATGTAGCCAATTTCGTTATTGAAGTACTCTGCATTATCACATATTGCTTGCCTCAAGGAAAAATCAAATTGTACTGTCAATCTTCTCTTTGCACTTCTCATTGCCTTTCAAGCACCTTGACCACAAGTAATCCCGTTTTTGAACCTTGTGTTGAAGTCACATTATCACCCACTGATCCATTAGAAGTTGATGGATTGTTTGTTGTTGGAGAAGACACTATATATTAAAAAAGAAGTTATTATATAACAAGCAAGTCCAAAAATACTGATTTAGTCTCTTCTTAGAGGCGCAAACCAAGAATCACTATCACTTTCAAGAAATAACGACAAGAAAAACTAGTAAAATAAACAATAAAAACAATTTATGCTTAGGAAAAACAACAACAGTGGCAAAAATATATGCAATTTACTAAGTCGAGAGATGTTAAATTTTTCTTGGAAATAAAGTTGCCTCCTACTGGTCTCGCTGTGGAGTGTAAGATGATCAACTATTTATTGTTGTGTTAGTTAAAGAAAAGATGCAATTTGTCGAGGTATACGGTGATCTTGAAAGGGGATATAGTATTGTTAAAGATTTAAAGTTAATGTATTTAGAAAAAAAAAAATCCGAGCGTTGTTTTTGTTGTTTGATTTTGTTCATCTACTTTGGTTTTGGATGGAAACAAACCTACTGTTGATGATACAATAAAAGAGTCAGACAACCCTGTATGTTGTCTGATCATGAATGAGATAGTGGACATTCTTCTCTTTTAGTTGTACATACTGTAGCATAAATTTGGGAAACTATGGTATACCATTTTTTCTGAATTAGACAGTGTGTTATTTTACAGAAGTAGTTATACATGAAAATTGTAATGAAGAATAAAAATAGCAAAGAGGAAATAAAATGAATAGTCGGGAATATTGGGTGGGATAGGCGAACATCCATACATTAACAAAATAATTATAAAGATTAAACAACAATTCTGTATAAGCAAGTTTTAATAGTTTACTAACCAACTTGTGGTTCCATTACAGAAGATGAACCTGTAAAAGAAATGGAAACAAGTTAGACAACAAATAATTGAAAAAAATAATGTAAAAAGTAAAAAAAAATGACAGATTAATATTACAAAACTGATGTTTTACTAACCAATGTGTGGTCTCGTTGAAGGACATGGATCTGAAAATGAATTGAAGTACGAACAAATTAGATAATAAACAAAGTTCAATCATCCATTAGTTATAAAAATAAAACAAAAGAAGTTATATTAAGAAGACATGATGATGTGAATCTCAAAGCAACAATCGTGCATACGACCCAACAACAATATATTGTTAACCAAAGATCTTCACTAGTTCGGTTAAAGATTGGTGGAAACCTCGACCCGTTGCTTAGAAAAGCGGGAACCTCGTTATGCGTAGACGCCACAAACAAATGCGGAAGTTTGTTTGATAAGTCGAATTCGCAACAAGATGAACAATCTTGAAGCTCTTGAAAAAAACCAAAGGGTTGGAGAGAATAATCTCAATCAATATTCAATAATAAAGTTGTTATGAAAAATAAACAAGTGTTTGCCTTATATAGACGACTCAAAGCAAACCCTAAACAAACTAGAAAGGAAAATAAGTCCAAACCCAAAAAGAAAACTCAATCGCATCGATATTCACGTGTGTGGGCGAAAATACGCATCCGAGATTTTCGAATCTTCCTTTCTCTTAGCTTTCCATAGCAACTTGAATCACTCAATACCAATTTTGTAGAGAAAGTTATGGTCCAAATCTTGAACCCTGTCGATCTTTGAAAATTGTTGACGCGCTTGGACGTTTTTTAAGGAATCCTCTTTTTTTGTTCGATTGTCAATGCTTCCTTTAGACACATGATTAACTAATATGACTCTAAACTCAATATACTTGGCCTCTAACATCAATTTGGCCACTCAAACGACTCAAAACAATGGAAATTAACACCTAATCTATGATAATCAAATACAAGAACTCAAGAACTCAATTACATAGTCTTGAAGAACTCGAGATTGCTTGCATATGGTGTTGCCTGGATCCTTCGAATCGGATTCTCATCATTTCCCTCCTCTTGAAAGGGATTCGTCCTCGAATCCAAACGTTGACCCAAAAGGTGGAACGATCATGTCAATCCACCGGATCAAATGTTAAACGACATGCACATTCATCCGTTTTTCCATAATCCTGTAACGAAGAAATAATAATACTAGGCAAAACAAAGATAAAAGTGTTAGAACATGAAAATTTATTCCTAGTATCACTCTTCTCTTTTGCCATGAATATAGATTTTCCTCGAATATTACCTCAATGGCCATTACCCCTATGTTTTCGGCCACTCAAAATTACTAATCACCCGTTTCTCGGCCATCACTCGAATCTCACTTCTACCGTCGCGGACTCTCAATTTTTGTCCACTCATCTCTCATTGTCTTCGGCTTCATAATTTTGTTGTCGCTCACCCGCCGAATTTTCTATCTCATCAACCCCACCAATTTCAACTTCTAATGAATCATCGATTCAATTGTTGGATCAATACTCAACATATCATCAAAATCGAATGATAGCGGATCCCCTTTCACCGGATAGAGTACTTCAGAACATCCTCCAACTCTTTACAATATCCATCTCGGTTTGACAATTTCAATTCTCGATTCAACAACTTTTGGAACTCTCTCCAACTCCCGCGATTACCTTTACTAAGGGGTTCTCCGGTTTTAAAAATCGATGCAACACGCGAATCATTGACAACAAAAAAATCCCGGGCGTTGGTACTAATATTGGAGGTTTTCTTTGTGACACCTCTCCTCTTGGCGGTTGCTCAACTTTTGTACCCTTCCAACCAACACGAGTCCTCCTTTTACCCGGGTTATAATTAAGGTCTCCTCAATGTACTCATTAAATTCATCATCTAACTCAACCGGATCTACACGCTTTGTCTTTGCACCATGGTCTCCTGTTTTAGGTACTACTATCTTTACCCGGCTCCCCATATATCTCTAACATCATCTCGCTTCACAAGACCCTCAATTACCTCCACGTGTAATTTGTTGGTCGAGATCCAACCGTTTGTCTCTTCCCTTCGACATGATATATAAACAAGTGCAATAATACCAACAACAATCCCCGAAAAAAAAAAATCTCACGCTCCCAAAAATCACGAAATCAACTTCCTAGTATTTTTTTGAATTTCGATTTTTTTTTTTGTAAACCTTGAAGAACTAGGGTTTATAAGAAAATCAAAAATAACAAAGATAAAAGAAAATAAGGATATATTTAACTTGCTAGATGGCTCGATTACCAACCGATGTGAACCGCATCAACAATCGCGTGCATACGACCCAACAACAATATGTTGTTAACCTAAGATCTTCACTAGTTCGGTTAAAGATTGGTGGAAACCTCGACCGTTGCTTAGAAAAGGGAACCCGGTATGCATAGACGCCACAAACAAATGTGAAAGTTTGTTTGATAAGTCGAATTATTAACAAGATGAACAATCTTGAAGCTCTTGAAAAAAACCAATGGGTTCGAGAGAATAATCTCAATCAATATTCAATAATAAAGTTGTTATGAAAAATAAACAAGTGTTTGCCTTATATAGGTGACTCAAAGCAAACCCTAAACAAACTAGAAAGGAAAATAAGTCCAAACCCAAAAGGAAACTCAATCGCGGTCGATATTCACGTGTGGGCGAAAATACGCGTCAGGGATTTTGAATGCTTTCTGGCGTCTTCATAAAAGGTGTAGCCCTTTCTCTTAGCTTTCCATAGCAATCTTGAATCGGACGATACTAATTTTGTAGAGAAAGTTATGGCCTAAATACTAAACCACCGCGATCTTTGAAAATTGTTGACGCGGACGCTTGGGCGTTTTTTAAGGAATCCTCTTGTTGTTCGATCAATCAATGCTTCCTTTAGATACATGATTAACTAATATGACTCTAAACTCAATATATTTGGCCTCTAACATCAATTTGCCACTCAAATGACTCAAAAACAATAGAAATTAACACCTAATCTATGATAAACAAATACAAGAACTCAAGAACTCAATTACATAGTCTTCAAGAACTCGAGATTGCTTGCATTTGGTGTTTCTCGGATCCTTCGTGGATGGATTCTCATCACATGATAAGTTCATTAGAATGTAATGTACTAGAGAGAGCAATAGGCTCTGCGCATCGTCCACCACGTCCACCACGTCTTCCACGTCCTCCGTCTCCTCTTTGTGATAGCCATGTAATATCTCATTTATAAACAAATATTAAGTTATAAGATATTTAAAAAATAATAAACTCATTTAAAGAAATTGTTCACGAAATAACCTAGTCAAATAAGACAATCATGCAATATCATCATAGTCGTCAAAATCAAATTCATTGGGGTCATTGTCGATGATCGATTCTAAAGTAACTTCATCATTAATAAAATGTCTTCCATCGTCATCATAGTTCTCGGGATCATCTATGTTGTCTTCTTGATCACGAAGCGAGGATTTTCATTACGTAGTTTAAGCGATCTCATGAGACAATGTTATTGAGTCACATCTTCTCGAACCAAAGAAGATGTATCCGGAACATCTTTTGTTGGATTAAAAGATGGTAACTCACTAGAATCTTCTTCTTGAAATACATCACCATTCGCACTTTGTTCTTCATCAACCTCGGCTACATCATAAATGTTGCGATGATTTAATTTTTGTACAACCATCGATTTTTCCTCAAAGACAATCATTCAAATAAAAGACTTGTTGAGCTTGTGTGGCCAAAATGAATGGATCTTCCTTGTACCATTCGGATGTAATATCAATTGATGTTAAATTATTATCAATCAACATTCTCTTTCCTTTTCGATCAGTATTATACCACTTGCAACAAAACATGAATACCTTTACGTGATAGATAAAATCGATTCTAAAATCTCAAGTAAAACACCATAATAAATGACATCACCATTCTCATCATCACCCCATGTACAAACTCCACTACATTGTGTCTTAAACTTATCATCTCGTTCCTTGCAAATGAAACCTAACACCATTGACAATACAACTATCCCAAATTGTGTATCGGTCATCGCACATTGGGACAATGCGTACAAATCATCGATTGCTTTGGGGTCACCATTAAATTTTAAGATAGCCATCTCAAAATACTAATATTAGATACAATCATTTTAAACTCTTAATTATAAATAGATGTCATATATATTTAACTTGTCCTTAAACCAAAAAGAAAATTCGCGTTTTTGTATCATATCAATATTTTCTTCTCGTATATTTCAGTGCGAAATTTCCTTGTGCTCACTACAAGGAAAAATAAGTGAATACTTAGTTTATAATGATATAATAAATTAATATCTAAATTTTATTGGAATATGGGCAACTTACTTTGTGTAATCATCAAGTTCACCTCATGATTATTAAAAAGACACCATTGCACCACACTAGTATAATCCCCAGCTTTCCAAATTTGGGCCCCCCAATGTACGAACCTTATTGTTGAATAACTCCATCTTAAATTATGTGGTAGGTGCATCCCATTACGTTCAATACGTGTGAATATCGTTTGATGATCGTGTAAATAACGAGATAAAAATGTAATAGCCTCATCAACAACATATGCTTGATAATAGAGCCATCGATGTGCAAAATTATGAACATATCCTTTGTATGTACCCATTCGACGTTCAATTCCAAACATCCATCTCCTCGACTCACAGTCCTCCCATAATGCTTTGTTACGGTAAATGCACACATAAGTGGACCATAATAGTGAAAAATGCCAATGGAAATATCTTTTCAAGTTTGCATAATAAGATAACAATCCTGTCTTCATATCCTCAAGCTCACTAACATATAGAGTCTTGCACATAATTTACGAAAGAATTGGCCAAACTCAATCAATGTGGCACGTATTTTCTTATCTAAGAAAGGGAGAATGGCCACTTTGTAAAACTTTTTGAAGTAATACATGACGATCGTGTGTTTTCATCCCCTGAAAGTGTATTCGAAGTCATGTCACATCGATCGATGTTAGATGCATACACATCTAGTAAGCGAACCGACTTGATAAAGTCACAAAACTTCACACAATCTATCTACTCAATGTGTAATTAGCATGATGTTTTTCAACTTTTCCATTACGTTCCTTAACCATAATTCTTTGCGAATATTAAGATCTTCTAAATCTGCAGGCGTGCTTTCACAAAGATCCTTTGATTTCACAGATCATTTAACAATGTCCCAATAATATTGTCACAAACATTTTTTTCAATGTGCATGACATCAAGATTATGACGTATTAATAGCTTCGACCCGATTATGGAAGTTCGAATAAAATACTTTTTTGACCAATTTAACTCATCAATACCATGTTTACGCTTTCTATCATCATTATTAGGTGCTTTACCAGGAGTGCGTCTCGGTATATCCTCTAACGTGATAAAATATCATCACCAGAAAATTGACGAGGTGGTCCTTCTTTCCGGTTTTCCATCATATTCCAAGCTCTTTCTCCACGTGTGTGTCTTACTTAAGAAACATCGATGTCTGTATAACATTGTTTTCCCCGAATTCGTTTAGATTGGGTGTCCTCAGCATCTTTGGACATGCCAATTTACCCATAGTACTCCACCCATACAAATATGCATAAGCGGGAAGTCACGACCGTCCATATAATTGCCGCATGAAGAGTGAATTGTGATTTAGAATATTCATCATATGCCAAAACCCCATCATACCATAAAGTTTTAAGTTCATCCACAAGCGGCATTAGAAAAACATCAAAGTCTTTGCTAGGGGACTTTGGCCAGAATCAACAATGTCGGTAGGTAGTTGCTCTTATGCATCATTGTACACCAGGTGGCATGTTATATGGCATCAAAATTACGGGCCACACGTTATGTGTTGTTGACATATTGCTAAATGGGTTGAATCCATCCGGTTAAAGCCCATTCGCACATATCTTGGATCATTAGCAAAGTCGGGTACAACTCATCAAATGTTTCCAAGCCTTTCCATCAAGGATGACGCAACACTCGGCTCTTCCTTACAAACTTCTTTATGCCAACGCATGTTTTTAGCAATATGTCGTGAAGTATAATATCGTTTTAGGCGGGCGTGATAGGAAAATAACGCAACCTTTTATGTGGAACCTTGTTACGAACATATCGATTGCTTTTACAAATAGGACATCTTTGTAGCATCCCTATGTTCACCATAGAAGATAGCACAATCATCTTGTGAACATCAATAAGATCATAACCTAAACCAACTTCACACATAGTTTTCTAGTCTTTATAATAGCTCTCTGGGCAATTGTTACCCTCTGGTAGCACCTCATGGAACAATTTCAACAACATCCCAAATGAATTATCACTCCACTTATTTATCACTTTTATATTCATCGACTTCACAACAAAAGTTAAAGCGAGTTCTTGCATCCCCTTTACAAAAGATTATGCACGATTCATATAACTTATCAAAATGGGCCTCTTCATTAGTTGGTTGTTGATTTCAAAAAAAACTTATAGGTCCAATATTGAAAAATGGACCCCCATTGCATCATGCAATCCCGCTCTCAAACCATCAAATTCCTCATTAGCAAAATCTTCAATATCTACACCTTCTTCATCGAGTTCTTCCTCACCATGGTACACCCATCTTGTGTATGAGCTATCGATTCCCACAAGAATTAAATGAGCTCGATCACATCTATACGTTGCAACCTCGTATTGAGATAATTGAAGCGAGGGCATAAAGTCAAACCCCTAGAATTCAAACTACGCTTTGCTAAATTTATGAACTCTTGTATTCCCGACACATACTCGGGTGATACCCGATTCGAATTCTTTACCCATTGATGTTCCATATTCGTATGTATTAACTAAGAGAAAAGAAACATAATATCATAACATCAAAATGCTAGTTAACTTAAAAATTAGATTAAAACAATAGAAAGGATTTCTAGAGCATAGGTGTTAAAAACTATTGCAACCAACTAGTGCTTTAGTATATAGTCTATTTAAACTCTTCTTGAAATACGTCATCATTCGAAATCAATATCGATGCATTTTTTCGATTATTTACAAGCTGAGTTATTTTTACAATGAATCTTTATGTATTTTTAAATTAACTAAGTGGGGAAATTGTTCCAAAAAATAGCATACAAACTATAAAAAAAAAAACTATGTAATTATTACTTTTTAATTATAAAAAAATCATTTATCCAATTAAATAGTTTATAATTTAAACCTATGATATAAATAGTTTTTATTTTTTTATAATTTCGAATATATTTAACCAATTAAAATATTTTAAATTTTATTAACATTATTTTTATTTTTCATGGATTTTTAAATTATTTTTGTTTTTCAAATTAATAAATAATTTAAATATATTATATAAACTATTTTAATTTTATTCATAATATCTTATATATATATATTTTTTTATCTAATTATATTGAAAATAATATATTTTCCTCCAAAATGCCACATAATATGCCTTATCGAAAAGCAATTCATACCTTAAGGCCAAAAAAAAGCAAAAAGGAAAAAAAAAAAACCCACATATGATTGCAATCGCAATAGCGGTGAGTGGACTAAAAATCTGATTTTTGTCTAAATATCTAAAGTAGACTAAATATCTAAAGTAGTCCACTTAGTGGACTAAAAATATTTTTGTCTACAAAGTGTGTTACCTTTAAATTTGGCCTAATAGTTTTATGTTCTTGAAGTGTGGTTAATATTTAGCTCAATGGGCTATAAATGAACCTTTCTTGATTAATTGGTCATCCATCCGAGTCCACACGTATTTTCATAATTTACTCCTCATGTAACATTATTATTTCCAAATTTACTCATCTATGTAACATTATGATTTTATTTTTTTTTGCGAGTTTTGGAAAATGGTATTAGAGTTAGTTTTATTAAGGTAATCGAGTTTGTATTTTTGCTAGGTTCGAATCCTAAATCTTAACAAGTGACATTACCATTTGAACCATAGTCTTTGGTTCGTGTGCATTAGTTTCACTTATAAAATTATTTCTTATTTTAAGAGCTTTTCCACATAGTACTCATAGCATTCATCCGGAAATGATTAGCAAAACAAATGGGAAGGTAAAAGAATATGGAGAACATATATCTCACCCGCTGCTGAAATATTAAATTCAGTCTGACTGATAGATTCAATTTTGTGATAATTACAAACACTATTCTAGAGCTTTAGCTTAATTGCAAAGGTATCTCGAATATCTAGCCCCTGCTAAGGTATTTGTGAAGCAATATAATGATCTCAAATATGCTATGCACGCTATTTCCTTTTGACAACTAAGTTGATCACCGATATTTCGATTTTCGACGCACTTATTTCACCTCATAAAAGGCCACTACTCTTTACGATAGATTCAAATTAAAATGAGTTGTTTATTTGATCTTGTGCAACCAATGAGAAATTCACCATCCTACCATTATTATTCTCCTCTCTATAAATACAAAAATCGAGATAGCAGTTCTTGTCTGTCTGTGAGTAGAAAAGAAAAGGTGTTAAGCTTGCCTTAGCCAACTTATTTACTAGAAGCAATGAATAGAGAAAATACAGGACTTATTACAACAATATGGAGTTCTCTAATGTGATAAACTGATAATATGTAATGTAATGTCAGACCAAACTAGAAATTACTTACGGTGAACAATAACTGTATCAAGAAAGTTCTTCACAAACTGCTCAGCGGCGTATCTCCAATCTGCAGCGCTGGAGATGGAAAATGCTGAGCGAAAACTTGATAGCAACAATTCCAGGAAATAAAAATCACAGTTGCATCACAATCCAATTTGAAGATGTAGGTGTATCAAGTAATAAAGCATACCAAATAGTCACTTACAGGATCACATATTACAACACTAGAGCATCAAAATTTGGAAAAAGTGAAAAATATCAACTTCATCAAATCCTAATAAACTACTTAACAAATGCAGTACTTTTCTCATTCACTCTTCAAATGACATCAATGTATGACATCAGTTCATGCCACATAGCACTTCACCAAATTGTAGAAAAATATTACACCATTCAATATATCAAGAAATAAAAATAACTTTAAATTGTTAAATCATATAAAGAGGCAGAACCAATAGAAACACTGGAAATTAACTCGCAGAACTAAATATTATTTTTGCTTTTCAACATTTTGAAATCCAGCTTATGAAGAAACAAATGAAATAAGATTATGTTACCCAATAATGATTTAAAAGATAATGAAAAAATCATAAGGTCAGGTATATGACATCAACTTTAAGAATGACTATTTTCATTAACAAAAAAATTCATTCACATACAATTTTTAATTTATCCATGCAACACTATAAATATATCAGGAAATAAGGAAACACGGCTTTCGATTCTGCCATGAAAAGCTAGAATTCAACAGTTACAAACTCTTCATGGATTACAAAATCACTTCTAGCTGGAACTTTACAAAAATCAATTTGAATCCAAATTAATCAAGAAGTCATAGTATGATAAAAGTTTTGGATAAAAAAACTGAACCCTCAATTGTCAGAAAAACATGAATTACATGCACTTTACGCGTATATGAGACCTGGATCTCTGATAAAGCCAGTCACACAGATATTTCCACGCCTATTTTGAATCATAAAATAAAGAAATCTGAAAGACAAGATATTGCTAGATGTGAGTGATAAAACAGGATGTGGTGTAAGTTACACAAGGAAAAAGGAAACAAAGGGCAAAAGGATGATGCATGCATGCCCAAATCAATCAATTGCATACACATAAATATGCATTCATCAGTGAGTATTAACCACTAGTACAAAGTCCAGAAATTCCTGAGAGATACTCAACAACTTAATATGAAACGGCCCTGCATATTAACTTGTTTCCAGCAAATATAGGTTGATTAAAAAGTAAAGGGCAATATGGCTAAAGAATTTTCTGCAGAACTATGAGCCTTGTCTCACATTTGGTGTTAAAGACCAGGAAAAGTTACAATGAACACAAGGGGTACAACCATCGGTTATTAATTGAGACAAACCAGAAATTGCAAGCATATAGACCCAACTGGAGCACTTCCAGAATTCATCTTGTCAAAATAAAAAGAAACATGACAATGAAGTTGAACTCATACATCGAAAAAACTGAAGCAAAATTGCCGTCTCCCTGGTTTTGATAAGTTTCTCTCAAAGTAAACAAAGCTATTCTCTAATTCATGAAAATATGCACAACTTCACAACAACATACAATTAATCAAATAAACCATATAAAGCCTAATCCCAAATGCCACTAATAGTACTCTAAATTAGCACCCATCGGATACATCACACAACAGACTTAATATATGATTACCTTCATATAATTTTGAAAACTGGAATGAACATCAAAATGAGTTGGACATTACTGAGAGTAACTTTTCCATATTAATTATATTTGCAACAATGAGTGCCAATCACATGATAGAATCGCTTAAAAACCATTAAATTGAAACCAAATGACCATTTGTTTTCCAGAAAATTGCACCCTCATCATTATCTCAGGTCAGTAAACAACTTCGATGAAAACAACCAAAAGTAGATAAACAAGCACAAGTGGATTCAAAAGTACAATAACCAAAAAGCCCGCATCAAATACCAGGAAAACAAATGGTTACTACCACCATAAAATCAGCAAGATTAAAATCTAAAAACACAAAAACAAAAAATATAGATCTACACTTACTAATATTCAGATAGGGATTGTAAGCAAAGATAAAGAAATCAAAAACTTACTTCCTATTATGTCGCGCGTCCTCCTCTGAGAACAAAGACGCTGAGAACAAACAAATAAATCAGAAAAAAAAACAAACGAAATTGTGCATAAAAACGAGAAATTGGGAGAAAACCTACCGGATGATGGTGTTGGTGTGAAAAAAACGTAAGCAACGAAAAGGGTAAATTGTAGGGTTAAAAGTAAGATTAGTATTGATCATTCTTTAAACCACGTTGTTAAACCCTTATCTGGCAACTTTTGCCATGTCATGTTTTTAAATATAATAATTAATTTTTTAATGAGAATAATCACTTTATTAGCCACACATCTTTTTCATTTGTTCATATGTGTAAATAAATTGTGTATAATTTTCCACACATTCTTAACATTTTCAATTATGTGTGGGTAATTTTAAATAATAAAAAATACACGTAAACATTATCCCGCTCTAAAACTGGAGGGATTTTTTTCCCTCCATATTTTAATGCTATGAATGGTTTTCAGTGACACATAAAAAATGTCTATCGGTAAATTAGATTGAGTTATTTTATTACCAACACATGTCTAAATTATGTGTGGTTAAATAGCCACACATAGAAATGTGTGGGTACTTATGTGTGGGTAAAACTCCAATTTCTTGTAGTGATAATTGACTTGTAAAAATAGAAAAAAGGGGCAAAAGAAAGAATTTCTTATCCGGTCCTATGGGCCAAATATAACGAATTGGGTCTCGTGGGTCTTTTTTGTTGACTTGACCCAATTGATAATTTTATGGGCTAATAATTCATTAAAAAATTAAATAGATAATTATATATTTAAAAGAAAAATACAATTTTATTCCTCATCATAGGCCATCCAACTCCCTGCCGCGAGGAGAGACCTGGAGTAGTGCAAAAGTTAGGTCCTTTGCAAATGCGTGATCGTGTGGGGTTTAATCTTCGAGGAGGAAGTCTCTCGAGAGGAGGTCCTAGAAAGCGGTAAGTCTCTAGAAAGTGGAAAGTCTCCGAGAAGGTGGGAAGTCATAAAATGGAAAATTCTCGAAAAACATGAGATACCGAGGAAGTCGGGAAGTTCTAGAATGCAAGAGGTCCCAGGAGGGTCCCAAGGTGGAAGCCCCCCAAGGGAGAAAAGTATTCTTGGTCTCCAAAGATACTTAGTCATTTTTTCTCCTTTTTATCCCTTCTATTTCTGTTGGGAGCTCGATCGAGAGCGTGGCCGATCATGGGGGGTGCCGATTTCTTATTGGCCAGACTAGTCAAGTGAGGGGGTCACCGGTAGGAGCGAGTGCATGGTTGAGCGTGGAATTTTATGTTCTCCTTTCCCATTGGGAAGTTCTCTCGATGTTATAGATGTTAGGGTATGGTTTCCAAGTGTGTGAGATTTTTTTACCGTGTATCTCCGATGAGGTAAAGTCACCTTTTGTGGGAAGGTTGTGCTTGATGAGTGCCTTGGATAACATAGAGCTACTCTTTACGACTTAAGAATTATCTCGGGCAGTGTATATCTACCTCTAACTCGAAGGCATTAGCCTATGGCGAGGGAACAACGCTAAGCTTTCTGCTTACGGAACATAGAAATTTACCTCAGACATCGCGTAACTGCCTCATACAGAAAGACATTGGCCTAGTAGCCTGGAGGAACACAAAGCTTTCTACTTACGGGACATAGAAATTTACCTCGGACAATGCATACTTATCTGTTATGGAAAGGCATTGGCCTAGTGGCTCGGGGGTAGAGCGGAACTTTCTAACTACGGACTTAGAAATTTACCTCGGACAATATGTAGGCCTCTTCAGAAGGCATTAGCCTGATGGCCCCCGAAACGCGAAGCTTTCAGCGTACATGACTTTATTTGTTTAACGGAGTGAAACTTCGTATAAGACTTTAATTGTCCAATGGAGCGCGAGCTTCTCTATGGAACTTTGTTTGCCTAACGGTCACACGAAGCTTCTCTATAGGCCTTTGTGTGCCCAACAGAGCTTTATGGGACATTGTGTGGGAGATGCCATGGATAACACGTAGCCACTTTGTGTAAGACTTTAACCGTTAGGGATACCATGGATGGCGTATAACCATCTCTTATAAGGCTTATTCCGGAGATACCTGGATGGCACATAGCCACCTCTTATAAGGCTTATTCGGGAGATACCTAGATGGTGCGTATCCACCTCTTATAGGGCTTGTTCCAGAAGATGCCTGGATGATGCGTAGCCACATCGTGTAGGACTTTAGCCATAAGGGATGCCATACACGTAGCCACCTCTTATAGGGTTTATTTGGGAGATGCCTAGATGACACAAGTCATCTCGTGTATATCTTTTAATCTTTAGTCGTAAGGGACGCCATGGATAACACATAGCCACCTCTTATAGGGCTTATTCGGGAGATGCATGGATGGCGCAAAGCCACCTCGTGTAGGAATTTAGACATAAGAGATGCAATAGATGGTGCATATCCATCTCTTATAGGGCTTATTCCGGGAGATGCATGGATGACAGTAGCCACCTCGTATAAGACTTTAGCCGTAAGGGATCCCATGAATAAAGACGTAGCTACCTCTTATAAAGCTTACACTAGGATGAAGTATTGAGAGGTCCAGGGATAGCGGAGCTACCACTTATTGTGTTCTAGATAGCTGGAGACTACCTCTTATAGATGAAGTCTTGAAAGGTGTAGGATAATCGAAGTTGCCGCTTATGGTGTCCTGGATAATCAAGGGCTACCTCTTACGGATGTAATCTTGCGGTCTGCGAGACAACCGGATATACCACTTATGAATGAATGTTATGTTCTCTTTGCATGAGTGAGTGATTGCCTCTTGGCGGGAGATGTTTATCTTTTTCATGTTTTACTACGCATGACTATCCTGGTTTAGGTGGATGTTGCTTGATGCTATTCAATTCTGTTTTTTGGTAAGAACTCTAGCTTGGGGTGAAAAATAGATATTATGGTCTTGAGTTGATTCCAACTTAGTCTTTCTAGAAAGCTCATAGCCTTTTGTTTGTGAGTAGTGCCTGTGTTGGCTTAATTGTATTTCTTACGGTAAGCTCGAAGCGCACTTTGTGTGTCTATACTTTCGGAGATCTAGTGATGGCTTTAATGACTCCATTGATAAGAGGGTCTCGTCCTTGTCATGCGTGCATGAGTTGAGTTCCTTGCTAGAGTGTTGAGGGCACATGGGCGCTTAGTCGAGCATGCGGATGAAGTGACCAGGTGAGGGATGGAGTCATTCAACCGAATACGATCGAGCGCGAGAAAGGCCCACGATCGAGTGCATGGAGAGAGGGTCCCCGATCGAGCGTGGGAGGGGGCAATCAAGTGTGCATAGTCATGCGGTGGGTGCCCTCGGTCGTAGTGCCATCATTGTCCGTCTTTTTGACGGATTTTCACAATAAAGTTACCCCTTCGTAGTTTGTGTCATTTGGATTCCTTTGCTTCACGTTGTGGGTTGCTTCGGGCTATCTCCTTGGGAGCTTACTCTGTGCATGGCTTAGACAACATGGAATCACCTCTTGCATGGGCTCGAGTTATTGTCCGATTTGGTAAAGAACTTGTCCAAGTGTTCTTGAGGTCTCGTGTTCCTTCATAATCCGAGAAGGTTGGATGTTTTCTACTCCCATGTGGAGTAGTTCAACTAAGATAGTAGAGTCGAAAGTATGGGTGATCATAAATTTTAAAAAATCGTCTGGACCGCACCAAGTCGCACCGTTCATAATAATTTATGACCAAACCCGTAATTAAAATATTAAATAGAAACAACACCACTTTGTTGGTGCAGTTATGATTTAGGTTTTAAAAAACAGCCAAAATCGCACCACACTTCTATAATTTAGGGTAAAATAAAACATTGTTCTTTAGTCTTTAGTTAAATAGTTAGATAATAAATATATTAAGAACTAATTTTATGAATGATATAATTAGATTCATATGCATACTAAACGTAATACATTTTATACTATTTCAATATTGTTAAAACTCATTATATTTTGCATCAAAATTGAACAATATTATATTGCATTACACATTGAATGTAAGTGAAATAAAAGATATTGCAACATGCATTTACTTGCAAAAATACATTTTGGTTTTTTTATAAAAAAATACCTCTCAATTATAAAATTTCTCTTTGGTTTTTTTCTTTAAAATATCGTAAATCCACGACTATACCGAGGACAATAGCTCTAACTCCTCATCGCTACCGCCAAGGTAAACAGGGGGATATGCATGCATCGCCGGTGTTATGAAATGGTCTGGCGACGTACAACAAGATCCCCACAAGTAAAGAGAACAATTATGTTCAACTCCCAAATCTAATAAAAATTATATTAATTTATCAATTATATAATATTTTTATTTATTGGAACCACAAAACTCGCCCGCCACCGCTTAAGACCGCACCTTCGGTTCTACTTCATAAAACCGTGATTTGAAAAATTTATTTAACCGAACCGTATATAGCAATCAATTTGAAATTAACTCAAAAAATCACAAAACCGCATCGTGATCACCCCTAGCAAAAAATGTTCCTCTTCTATAGCATAGTGACCCTGGAGTTTGCTTGGCTCGCATGAATAACCTTTGACTCTGTGGGGACATAAGTGTGCTTGGGAGTGTCTTTGTTGTGCTCTTGCACGTTCTCTTCCTTCGGTAGCTTCTTGCAATAGGGTGTGCAGGGCACCTCTTGTCATGTATCTCTTCTCTCTTGGAGGTGCTCTCCCGGGGAGGGGATCTTGCTCAAGTCTTCGGGGAAGTCTATCCTCTGGCCTTGCGTTGTTAGCTTTGGATATGACGGTTCGGGAGTTGGCTCTTATCATCTGGGACCTGGTTTGCATCTAAGTGTCTTGGCCAATTCCTACAGTCAACACCATCAATAATGCTACTAAAAATTATGCGACCCGTTCCGAGTTATGATAATCCAAGCTAAGGTATTTGACTCGGTCCAAGTCATTCACGTTTACTCGAATCGACTGATATACGCAAATAAGGTTAGGAGGGCCTTAGGTTTTCTCGAGGAAGTCCTCTAATGTCTAAGTCAACGAGAATGTAAGAGAATAATAACATAGAGAATTCAATGATTAAATAGTGCTTAATGAAAAATAATTAGGGAGGGGTTATTTAAATTTGGGGTGTATGGCCCGAATATAACGAATCTGCTTTAGGGTATGATTAGAGATCAAACGAGCTCGGCCCATGGATCGCCCGACGGCTGGTAAAATGACTGACCGGCCAAGCTTCATTTTTAGAGGCCCAAAATGAGTTGGACCTATTTGGTCCGACCAATTCACTCGACTTCGAACATGCCCGCTCGGTGACTTGACTATTTATATGTAATTTCATGAGTTGAGCTCCAAATATAGCGGCCCGATCACTATTTAGCTCGGCTCGATTTTTCCATTTTGCTTGGCGGGTCGCCACCCGGGTCCATTTGATAGCTCTGGCATGATATTATGAGTTGAGAGACTCGTGGGCTCATGAATGAGTGGCCCTCATGGACCTTTTTTTTTGTTGACTTTACCAAATTAATAATTTTTATATGCTAATAATTAATTAAATAGAATAAATAGATAATTATATATTTAAAAAGAAAAATACGATTTTATCCTCATGAATTTGAAATAGTGAATATTTATAACTAATATCGGGCAATTGAAATTTGTATGGGTGATTATTTTGTTGTTTTATTAACAAATAAAAATATATCTTTAGGAGGTGTCTCAACTAATATCGGGCAATTGAAATTCGTATGGGTGATTATTTTGTTGTTTTATTAACAAATAAAAATATATCTTTAGGAGGTGTCTGAAATTTTGACATATTTAGGAAGTACAAAACTATCAGTATCGATCTTACATTTCAAATGCATTTTCAAGTTAATGGACACAAGGAAATTTTGCAGCAATTTGAGAATGACCCAAAATGCGCCTTGAGATTTGGGCTCCATGCTATTGTAGGAGAATTTATCCCACTTAATATTGTACATCTACTCACCTAATTTGGAAAAAGAAAGGCATCGATATTTTTTTAGAAACAAACAATTTCATTGAATAGAAGAACTTTACAACTGATAATAAATATAAAATTTGCAAAGCCCTATAAAATCATAAATCTATACAAATCTAAAATATAGACATATTTTAAATTTATACAGATCTAATTGATTCAGTAAAATCAGAAAATTGCATAAGCGCTGGACAAATCATGAACTCGCATATGTCACTAATCTTCTGGTAAAGAGTCATTTGAATCTTCTGCACAAAACACTCACGATATGAAACTGTGAATCACCATAACAACAAACCTCTGAACAAAAAATCATCACGTGGAACAAAACACCACTTGTAATGGACAAAGACGACCATGAAGTGTAAGATTTTATGTGGCCCACGTGCCATATAATTAGGAATTATATATTTAATAATTATTTTTAAATATCTAATTATAGGTTTAAATAAATAATATATCGAGATAAGTATTTGGTCGAGTTTGATGGAACGTGAGTTTCTCTCCCTTATCATGTTGATAGAACATGGGTTGAGAACCGTTTATACCAGAACAACTTTTGGCAAATAACTGCTATCAGAAACCAATCCTCTCTCTGCCTACAAGAGAACTCATTAAGAACTGGACAATCTATTGCTGAAGAAATTACGTTATGTGGGATTAACAAAGGCCAAGATAGAGAAAGTGATATCTTCCATCTTCAACAAAGAAAGACATAGCTGCTCAAGGTTAGTACCCTAATTACGAATTAATTGTGAAAATCATGACGTTCAAGATCTGGAATTTCGATTTTTATTTTTATGATTTTATGTTCAATTATTCTTACATGGAGGACACTCAAAAACTTCCATAAAAGAAGAGAAACAAACAACTAATTGAAAAAATAAGAAAAATAATGTTGATTTCCCCATCTTCCTATGGTGGGAAGATGAGGGAACAAGACAACTGCAGTTTGCTAGAGAGAATTTTTTTGTCAAAGGCATCAAAAATTTCATGTTTGTATAAAAGTTCATTTGATAAAAGAGGAAAAAACAGAAGGCAAAAACTTATGTGAGATGGTGGTTCAAGTGCGATAAAAAAATATAATATTTTTAAGTGTAAAATATAAAACTTTTTAGTGTGAAATATAATATATTGTCTGAACATACTTTTTAATTGTTAGACAATGTACATGATACCTACTCATAAAAGAGAGTGAGTATTTCTACATTCCTTTTGCCGAGAAAGGAATATAAGAAAGTACATGGAAATCCCATTACATGCTACAACAACGATTATTAGGGGTTACTTGGATCGGAACCCATCATCTTTGCGATTGAACTGGTCGGTTCCTATTTACAAGACAATGCAGATAATGCCTTCTGTTATAAACAAATAATTATGCTTTACAAAATACTTTCTTTTCTTTTCTTTTCTTTTCTATTTTTTTTTTTTTTTTTTTTTGGGGAGATCTGTGAAGGGATAAACCTAGATGTAACCTTAGACACATTAGACCCGACCGCTTTTCTATTGAAAATTATTAAAAGTCATATTTGTTAAAAATATTATTATAACTTTGTAAAAATATATATTTTTAAAACATATCATGCTATCTATCTATATATATATATTATATAATAATAACAACCTATTACTAAAAATATTATCCCGCCTATTTGCGATTGCTAAATTTTAATATTTATTTAGTTTAACAAAAAATCCAGTTGTATAGCTTAATTGTTTCATTAATGTTATTCATCTATATTTTGGAATGATTATCGATTTAATCTAATCATTGATGATGTATCAGTATAACTCGGGTGAAATATCATAATCCTAATATACATCTATCATCATTCAAATATTGAATTTAAATACGATTTTCCATTCGCTTGACTTTATTATAAAACTATTAATAATAAATAAAATGAATGTTAATTTTGTTAAGCAGAATCTTATCATTGCCAAAAATTAAAAATTCTAAACACAATTTAATGTTGACTATTTTAATTAATTCATAAACATATAAAAAAATCATTAATTAAATTAAAAATAAAACACGAATTATTACTCTTTGAGTGCAATATCATACAAATCATGTGATTAATTGTTACTAATTAGTAAAAAATACAAAAATAATTCGAATGCAAATTTAATTTCGGTAAGAAACCTAATAAATGCAAAAATGATTATAATCACGAGTTTAATGCTTTAAATTTTCTATTCAACAAAAAATAATAAATATAGAAAAAATCGACAATTATATTAGAAACCTATATCTATCTATAGCAGGTTGTGTCTAAAAATGTCCCTCCCACCCCATTTGCAATTTCCTAAAATAAAAAATGATAACTTTTTATTTAAAAAAAAACTGAATCTGCATTGCTAGAATTTGGTTATTTTTATTAGTCAATGATTAAGCTTCATTTAGTTTGACAACTGATATTAAACTTTCTTTAAATAAATATAACCTTCTAATTTCTTCAAATTTGGTTTTCACTTATTTTATCATCTTGTAAATTAAATGATATATTCCGAAAATTGCATTTATAATACTTGCCAAAATTATTTTTATTGTACAAAAAAAAAGATTTAAATAATAATTTCCACATCATAGAAATCAAATTTAAAATATTTTATGAATTTATCAATAATTCTACATTAAGATTTTGGTCCTAATGTTGGTAGGCTTTAATTTTTGAAATACAAAATATTAAAAAATAAAAATGTGTTAAGTTTATTCATTTTTTGTCATCCGTAAGATTGTTCAATAATTCGTTGTTGATGCATATGTTAATTCAATGTTTTTATTTTGATTTTGTTGATTTTATATAAATGAGTTTTATACCAAAACAATGTCCCCAAATATTATCAAAATACTTCAAAATATTTTCAATGATTTTTACTAAGTTTTTGAAGTATTTCTTGAACTTTATTTTTGACAAAAATCGGACAACTTCTCTGTACTTAGGTCGACCGGTCGCCATATAGGGCAACCCGTGCCTGAACGTTTCACAAAACAGAGAACAAACAGTGGGGTGACACAGGGGAGGGAGACCGGTCGCCTTAGGGGTGCGACCGGTGCCTGTGATGCTGAATTTTCACTCAAACGTCTCTGTTTTGAGGGGGACTAGTTAGACCCTAAGGGGACCGGTCTGTTAGTCCAAGTGACTACGATAATCTAGAGGGGGGTGAATAGATTATGCCGATTTTTCGCAAATCGCCCTCTTTTTCGAATGAACAAATAAATGACAAGAATGTAAGCGCGGAAAATAAACAACACTCGTCGAATTAAAGAGGTTCAACCCACCTAGGGCCTAATCCTCTACCACCCCAGTATCTCCGGGATGGATTTCAAAAAGAAAAAAAGATTTTATTAATTACCACAATTAATACAACACCACCTTTGAAGATTACCACAATCTTCTTACAACACCTTCAAGGAGATTACCACAATCTTCCTTCAACACCTATGAATAGTACCACACTCTTCAACACCTAAGATCACCCAAGTGTGTTCTTACCACAAGAACACTAACAAGGATATTTTGTTTTGGATAATAGAAAAATTCAAGATTACAACTCAATAAATGAAGTATACAAACTTTGAGTGCAAATGTAATCAAGAACAAAAAACCTAGACCTCAAGATTGTGCAAGTGCAAGAACTTAGGCTATTACAACAAGAATGTAAAAATGAAAGCTTTGAGAATTTTGCAGATTTCTTGTTGTATTGTATGCTTGTGTGTTGTATCTTGTGTCTTCAAATCATCCTCTATTTATAGGAGAGTCTTCACCAACATAGGCTCCTCATTCTTCACTTTTGTATACAAAAAGAGGATCACAAGATGTAGAAATATTGCACAAAATTGAAAAGCAAATCTTGTTGATAAGGATTCCAACGGTAGAAATTTTCTTTGTCAAAATATTACACAGGCGACCGGTCACCATATAGAAGATTTTGAACGTTAGACATAATTAGTGCGATCCAGTACCGTTTGGAGGGGGTTCCACCGGTCGACCCTCTCTGTGCACGTCGCCCTCCCTCTTTTTTCAAGTCCAGTTTTCAAGTTTTTCATTCTCCAAGTACTGGTCGACCTTTTGCTCGACCGGTCGACCTCCGACTTGAAATGTTGTCCGATTTTTGTAAAAAATAAACTTCAAAAAATACTCCAAAAAATTAGTAAAAATATTTTAAATCAATTGGGAGTATTTGGACAACTTTTATAAACATTGTTTTGGTATAAAAACTCATTTAAACAAAATCATCAAAATCTTGATAAAAACATTTATCTAACAAACTCCCCCTTTTTGATGATTACAAACCAAAACAATTTTAGGAAGTCGATTTTAAAAACGAAACCTATTTTCCGGTCTAAAACATCAATCCATTATAAGCAAAATTTACCATAAGTAAAACACACAAGTATAGGAGCAAATATTTTTCAAAAACATTTTTGCACAAACTCCCCCTATCAACATGCATAACAAAAATAAGTAGAAGCAAACAACTACAAGCTAAAAGCTTGAATGTCATGAGCTTAAAAGCTCCCACTGTCACAAAGATATTATTAGTTAAGCATAAAAGTCCATAATACATCACATGGACTAAGTATTATTCACAGCTTTGGCTTTTAAAAGCACTAGCTTATAGCTTTTCTTGCGAGCTTATTTTCGCTTCTTTGAGCGTATGAGCGTTTTTCCTGTTTCTCCCCCTTTGGAATCATCAAAAAGAATGTTAGCACGATAAAAACATCAAATAATTATATCAAAGTGCGCAACTTAATCGTTTTATCGAGCATATTGAAAATTTAAGCTTAAATTCCAAATAAAAGGGAAAAGTTGCTCATTTGATTTGCAAAAGCTCATTTGAATGATAAAACACGATCTCTATAAACTTATAAGACTTTTCAAATCAAGAGAATCATGTAGGTGATGAATTTTTCATTGAATCATTTTGTCGAACACTTGGCGTGCGTCGAATAAAACAAGAGATATATAACGCCTTTGTAAATCATTTAAGCCAAAACTTTTCATCACCAATTGCAGTATAACAATATTCATCCATCAATAATCATCATATACAATATACTAATACAAGAATTTCATCAAAATAGCAAGGTACAAGCACATTCTCAAGGGTTCAACCCAATTGAGATAAAAGGAGAAATTCTTACCAATTGATTGGAGAAGTCGGATGATAATGATGAAATACAAGTTACATAAACTCAAAAATATAGATTTTATAAGAAGAAAATAATTTTGAGTGAGTTTAGAGTGAAAAATACGAAGGGGTTTGATTTTGGAAGAAAAAAGAACCAAAATAACGTTTGAAAGGACAAAAGCATTTTTAAAGTTTGAAATCCATGAGGGCGACCGGTCGGCGAAAGAGCGACGGTCCTCAGACTGATCGGCCACCGCCGACCATCCCATCGACCTGCCTGAACACCGCTTTGTTTTTCTGTCCGAATTTTACACCAAAAATCTGATTTTTCACCCCTAAGTTTTAAAAATATGCAAATTGCAATCAGAGACCTTATTCAATATGCATTATGCCTAACCGAGCTCGTATTGAGGCAAAAGTCTCGGAAGATAGCGGTTTTGTAAAGATATCCGCCAATTGATCTTGAGATGGAACAAAAGATATCTCAATTTTTCGTTTTGAAACACAATCCCTTAGAAAATGTTGTCGAATCTCAATATATTTAGTACGGTTATGATGAACCGGGTTTTGAGCAATATTTATAGTGGATATGTTATCACAAAAGATAGGAACACTTTCAAAAGAATATTTGTAATCCGCTAAAGTTTGTTTCATCCAAAGCAATTGAGTACAACAAAAAGCCGCGGAAATATATTCGGCTTCGGCCGTTGAAAGTGAAACACAATTTTGTTTCTTTGAAAACCAAGAAACTAGGCAATCACCTAGAAATTGACATGATCCGGATGTACTTTTACGATCATCAATATTTCCCGCATAGTCCGAATCACTATTATCTTTAAGAGAAAATTTTTCATTCTTCTGGATAAAATAAACCATATTGAATAGTGCCTTTTAAATATCAAAAATCTTTTAATGACACTCATATGAGATTCTTTGGGATTGCTTTGAAAATGAGCACATAGGCATACGACATGAATAATATCCGGTCTACTTGCGGTTAAATAAAGTAAACTACCAATCATACCTCGATACTTGGATTCATCAACCGGCTTGCCTTTTTCATCTTTGTCAATCTTGACATTTGTTGCCATTGGGGTAGAGACGGTTCTTCCTTCTTCAATTCCGAACTTCTTCAAAAGCTCTTTTGTATATTTTGATTGCGAAATATAAATTCCTTCTTGGCATTGCTTAATTTGAAGTCCAAGGAAGAAGTTGAGCTCCCCCATCATGCTCATTTCAAATTCACCTTGCATTAACTTAGAAAATTTCTTGCACAAGAATTCATTAGTAGCACCAAAAATAATATCATCAACATAAATTTGCACTAATAAGCAATCTTGCCCATTTTCAAAAACGAAGAGAGTAGTATCAACTTTACCTCTTGTAAAACCATTTTGCAAAAGAAAAGAGCTAAGTCTATCATACCATGCACGGGGTGCTTGTTTCAAAACCGTACAAGGCCTTTTTTTAAGTTTATAAACATCATTAGGCCTAGAAACTTTTCAAACCCCGAAGGTTGTTTTACATAGACTTATTCTTGAATAAGACCATTTAAAAATGCGGATTTTACATCCATTTGGTAAAGCTTGAAATTTTTAAAACAAGAATAGGCAAGTAAAATACGAATAGCTTCTAAACGTGCTACGGGTGCAAATGTTTCATCATAATAAATACATTCTTCTTGGCAATAACCTTGAGCTACTAACCTTGCTTTGTTTCGAATAATATTGCCTTGGTCATTGAGTTTGTTCAAATACCCATTTTGTACCAATAATTGTTTGAGATAGATGACAAGGTACTAATTCCCATACATCATTCCTTTCAAATTGATTCAATTCCTCTTGCATTTCTAGAAACCAATCCTCATCTTCAATAGCTTCCTTAGCATTTTTAGGCTCTTTTTGTGATATAAGAGCTTTCTCGGCAAATTTTCCTCGAGTCATTACATTATCAAGGGGATCACCTATAATAAGATCTTTTGGGTGATCTCCTTAAATTTCAATGCTACGGGAAGATCCGTATCACCTTTATCTTCTTAAGGAACATTTGAGCTTGAAGGTTGATCATTATGAGCATCATCTTGAACAATTGGTTCAATAACATCCTCTTCATCACTATCATCATTCGGTATCCTTTCAACACCCGAAGCTTCATTGGATTTGACATGGATGGATTTTTCAACAACCCCACTAGTCTTATTGTAAACCCGATATATTTTGCTCTTGGTTGAATATCCCATAAATATTCCTTCATCGAATTGATCCTTAGTATTCAAAATAAAACACTTACATCCAAATATTTTGAAATAACTAATATTTGGATTTATTCCTTCCCAAACCTCATATGGAGTTTTATTCATTTTAGGACGAATATAAACTCGATTAATGACATAGCAAGCGGTACTTATGGCTTCGGCCCAAAAATATTTTGGAAGTGAAAATTCATTGAGCATGGACCGACTCATTTCTTGAAGTGTCCGATTCTTCCCTTCGGCTACTCCATTTTGTTGAGGTGTCCTTGGACCCGAAAAATTATGACTATATCCCTTGGTTTCACAAAAGACTCTAAATTCTCCATCAAATTCTCCACATCGATCACTTCGAATAAACTTAATAGTATCTTTCTTTTCATTCTCAATAAGTCTACACAACTTAACAAACTCATTAACAGCATCGCTTTTATTTGCAAGAAAAAGAGCCCAAGTATATCTAGAAAAATCATCAACTATAACAAAAGTGTAATGTTTTCCACTTAGACTTGCCGTACCAATATCCCCATAAAAATCGAAATGAAGAAGTTGTAGAGGCTTGGTTGTGGAAATTCATTTTTGGGCTTAAAACTACTCTTAACTAATTTGTTCTTTTGACAAGTGTCACATAAGCCAAGATTTTCAAAATTCAATTTGGGTAGTCCTTTTACATGTTGGTTTTTGAATAGTTTGCAAATTTTTATATCCAACATGTCCAAGTCGCCTATGCCATAAACTAGTTAAATCATTATTGGCGACAAGACAAGAAACATTTTGACTAACCAAATCACTTGTACAAATTTTGTAAAGATTGCCTTTTCTATTTGCTTCACAAATAATTTTATCATTTTTGGAAACAAGGCATTTTTCTTTATTAAAAATAACATTATAATTTGAATCACAAAGTTGGCTAACACTTATGAAATTAAACTTAAGCCCTTCTACTAAAAGAACATTACTAAGAGAGAAAAAAGAGTTACCAATTTCTCCATTTCCAAGAATTCTTCCTTTGCCATTGCCGAACATGACCATACCATCTTCTTGGAGCTTGATGTTGGTAAAAAGTTCTTTCTTTCCGGTTATATGGCGTGAACACCCATTGTCCACGAGCCATTTTGAATCCTTCATAGTTGTTATAGCCCCTATGACCTACAAAAGAATTATTTTTAGGTACCCTATAGTTTTGGGGTCCATGAGGGTTAGCCTTGAGACCTTTGGGTCTCCAAACAAAGCTAAAATTATTCTTCAATTTACAATGACTAACATAGTGACCAACTTTACTACAATAAAAACAAATAAGATTATGGGCACTACTAGCACGTACAAAAAGTCGGACCTTGGTTTTTTTTTTTTTTTTTTGAAAGAGGTTGAAAAGGTTTATAGCCAAGTCCTAATTTAGAATACTCACCTCTTTGTGCATCTAAAATTTTTGTAACTTTATCCGTACTTAAGTTAAAACGATGCACATCTTTTTTCAAACATTCAAGATCTTTGGTGAGCGATTCTTTTTCGGTTTCAAGAGTATGAACTCTAGTAAGAGTAATAACATGAGCTTTATCAAGAGATTCATAAGAAGTAAATAATTTTTCCTTTTCAATTTTAAGCTCTTTATGCTCCTTTCTCAAATTCTTGTATTTAACAATCAAATTTTGAAATTCAATTTGCAATTCATCAAAATCACATTGCAATTCATCAACTAAGAAGAGGATGAAGCATTAGAGCGTACCTTGTTATTTTCGCCGTCTATGGCCATAAGACCATGTTTGGATTCTCCTTCTTCGTCGGTTGTTTCAAGTAGCTCATCCCAAGTTTTGACTTTCGCATTTAGAGCCTTCTTTTTCGGAAAAGGCTTCTTCTTCTTTTGTTCCTACTCCTCGAGTTTTGGGCAATCGGCTATGAAGTGCCCGGATTTTCTCATTTAAAACACGAGTTGTCTCTCGATTTTCTCGCCTTTATTTTTATTCACAAATTTTGCAAATTTACGAACAAGTGCGGCCATATCCTCATCATCCTCATCAATATCATAGTATGCATTATTAGAAGAAGATGCAAGACCTTTAGGAATATTTTGCATACCCGATTGATTGATGGATGGTTTGGAATTTTTCCTCTCCTTGAGATAGACTTCGTAGATGAGGAGGTTCCCGATAAGCTCATCGAATTTGAGTGTCTCGAGATTTTGTGCTTCCGTGATAGCCATCACCTTTTCTGACCATGAGTCGGAAGGGCATTTATTTCCTTGCACCTTCGTAGATGACTTTTCCAAGAGCTACAAGAGGATTGACAATGTTGTCAAGCCTTTCCACCATTTTTGATATGCTTTCACCATCATGCATATTGAAATTTTCAAAATCGTTCACAAACATTGTTTTTCTTGCTTGCTTCACTTTCTTTGTGCCTTCATAGATGGTTTCTAATTTTCCCAAACTTCATGTGCCAACCTTATGCCTCTTATACGATTATACTCGGTGGCGGTAAGAGATCAATGCAAAATATTTAAAGCCTTACCGTTTAGAGAGAAAGCCTTCTTTATCATTTTCATCGAACTCCTTGAAAGGTTTAGGAGTCGTGGTGCCGTCCTCCAATTTCTTGGTTGGTTGATCAACTCCTCTAATGACCACATTCCAAATGTCAAACCCGCACCCTTGTAGAAAAGCACTCCATACGGTCTTTCCAAAATGCGTAGTTGTTGGCGTCGAATAGTGGTGGCTTGTTGGTGGAGGCGCCGGTGGTGAGATAAGCTTCATTCGTAGCCATGGATCTTTCCTCTTTACTCGGAACAAGCTAGCCAAAGAGTTTGACTCGATACCACTTCTTAGTCCAAGTGGCTACGATAATCTAGAGGAGGGGTGAATAGATAATGCCAATTTTCCGCAAATCGCCCTCTTTTTTTTGAATGAACAAATAAATGACAAGAATGTAAGTGTTGAAAATAAACAACACTCATCGATTTAAAGAGGTTCAACCCACATTGGTCCTAATCCTCTACCACCCCAGTATCTCCGGGATGGATTTCAGAAAGAAAAAAAGATTTTATTAATTACCACAATTAATACAACACCACCTTTGAATATTACCACAATCTTCTTACAACACCTTCAAGGAGATTACCACAATCTTCCTTCAACACCTATGAATAGTACCACACTCTTCAACACCTAAGATCACCCAAGTATGTTATTACCACAAGAATACTAACAATGATATCTTGTTTTGGATGATAGAAAAATTCAAGATTACAACTCAATAAATGAAGTATACAAACTTTGAGTGCAAGTGTAATCAAGAACAAAAAGCCTAGACCTCAAGATTGTGCAAGTGCAAGAACTTAGGCTATTACAACAAGAATGTAAAAATGAAAGCTTTGAGAATTTTGCAGATTTCTTGTTGTATTGTATGCTTGTGTGTTGTATCTTGTGTCTTCAAATCATCCTCTATTTATAGGAGAGTCTTCACCAACATAGGCTCCTCATTCTTCACTTTTGTCTACAAAAAGAGGATCATAAGATGTAGAAATATTGTACAAAATTGAAAAGCAAATCTTGCCGATAAGGATTCAAACGGTAGAAATTTTGTTTGTCAAAACAATACACAGGCGCCGTCACCTTATAGAAGATTTTGAACGTTAGACAGAATTAGTGCAATCCAGGTACCGTTTGGAGGGGGGTCTGACCGGTCAGAGAGGGGTCCGACCGGTCGGCCCTCTCCTGGACCGGCCGCCCTCCCTCTTTTTTCAAGTCCACTACGTTCGCTTTCAAGTTTTTGATTCTCCAGTGTACCTTTTGTCGACCTCGACGACTTGAAATGTTGTCCGATTTTTGTCAAAAATAAACTTAAAAAAATACTCCAAAAATTAGTAAAAACATTTGAAATCAATTGGGAGTATTTGGACAACTTTTATAAACATTGTTTTGGTATAAAAACTCATTTAAACAAAATCATCAAAATCTTGATAAAAATATTTTTCTAACACGGTCACACCCTAGATGTCGACCAGTCGCCCTAGATGTCGATCGGTCCACCCCCCACGACATTCTGTGTTAAAATATTCTTCAACAACTTTTTCATTTTGAATTTGTTAGAGAGCAACCGGTCGCTCTAGTGTTTTATCGTGAAAACTATCGATTCTGTGAGACAACTCTCATGAATTTGTGGCTTTCCTTCTAACAATTATTTCTTGGAATTGTTTGATATTTCTTTTGCAAAAATTACCCAATTACGATGAGCCTATCTTTGGTGATTAAATTTATGAGCTCTCCTATAAATACATGAAGAGTTGAGGGATCAAACATATAACAACACAACACAAGCATACAACACAACAAGCAATAATAAACAAATTCTTTGTTCTTCACTTTCAACATACTTGTTGTAAAAAGCCTAAGCTTATCACTTTCACATTTTGCTTATTAGGCTATCATTTCTTGATTACACTTGCACTTACAAAGTTGTATACTTTATTTGAGTTGTAATCTTGATTGTTTCAAATCATCCAAAATAAGACATACTTGTTAAGTGTTCTTGTGGTAAAAACACACCTGGTTTATTATCTAGGTGTTGAAGAGTTTGGTGCTATTCTTTGTTGTGAGAAGATTTTGGTGATCTTCATAGGTGGTGTTGTTAAGAAGAGTGTGGTACTCTTCAAGGTAAAAGTTGTAATAGTTTGGTATCTATTAATAAACTTTTTCCTTTTCGAAATCCATTCGGATATACTGGGTGGTAGAGCACTTAAGCCCTAGGTGGGTTGAAGCTCTCAAAATCATTGTGTGTTGATTTAATTTCTGCACTTCTACTTCTTCACCATCTTCATATTTTGAAAAAGACAACATAAATTGGAAAATCGAGAAAATCTATTCACCCCCTCTAGATTTTCGTAGCCACTTGGACTAATAAGTGGTATCAGAGCCAAACGCTTTTGCAAGCTCATTTTATCTTTGAGAGTAAAGAGGAGATCCATGGCTACAAACAAAAACTACCTCACAACCGGCGTCTCTACCAACAAGCCACCACTCTTCGATGCCAACAACTATGCCTTTGGAAAGGACCGAATGTAATGCTTTCTATAAGGTTGTGGTTTTGATATTTGGAATGCGGTCATTGAAGGAGTTGTCCAACATATAAAGAAATTGGAGGATGGAACTTCGACCCCCAAAATTTTCAAAGAATTTGATGAAAATGATAAAAAGTCCTTCTCTCTCAATGGTAAGGCTTTAAACATTTTATATTACTCTTTTACGGCTCACAGAGTATAATCGGATTCGGAATAAGGTCGGTTGAAGTTTGCGAAAAATTAGAAATCATTTATGAAGATACTAAGAAAGTTAAACATCAAGTTCTAATAAGAAGGTATGGTCATGTTCGGGAATGGCAAAAGCAAAATTCTTGGGCAATGGAGACATTTGTAATTCTTCTTTCTCCCTTCGTGATGTTTTATTAGTAGATGGGCGTAAGTTCAATTTGATAAGTGTGAGCCAACTTTGTGATTCAAATTATGATGTTGGTTTTAATAAATAAAAATATCTTATTCTTAAAAATGGTAAAACTATTTGTGAAGGTAGTAGAAAAGACAATCTTTACAAAATTTGTATAAATGATTTTGTTAGTCAAAATATTTCTTGTCTTGTCGCCAATAATGATTTAACTAGTTTATTGCATAGGCGACTTGGACATGTTGGATAAAAAAATTTACAAAAGATTTACAAAAATCAACATGTCAAAGGACTACCCACATTAATTTTTGAAAACCTTGGCTTATGTGACACTTGTCAAAAGAACAAATTAGTTAAAAGTAGTTTTAAGCCCAACAATGAAATTTTCACAATCAAGCCTCTACAACTTCTTCATCTTGATTTGTATTGGGATGTTGGTATGGAGAGTGTAAGTGGAAAACATTACACCTTTGTTATAGTCGATGATTTTTCTAGATATACTTAGTCTATTTTTCTTGCTAATAAAAGTGATGCCGCTAATGAGTTTGCTAAGTTGTGTAGACTTATTGAGTATGAAAAAGAAGATACTATTAAGTCTATAAGAAGTGACCGATGAGGTGAATTTGATGATGATTTTAGAATCTTGTGTGAAACCAAGGGATATGCTCATAATTTTTCGGCTCCAAGAACGTCTCAACAAAATAGCGTAGCCGAAAGAAAAAATTGGACCTTTCAAGAAATGTGTCGGTCTATGCTCAACGAATTTTTACTTCCAAAATACTTTTGGGCCGAAGCCATAAACACCGCTTGTTACGTCATAAACCTGGTATATCTTCGTCCTAAGTTAAATAAAACTCCATATGAGCTTTGGAAAGGAAGAACACCAAATATTAGTTATTTGAAATTATTTGGTTGCAAGTGATTTATTTTGAACATCAAGGATCAATTGTACAAACTTGATCCTAAGGCCGATGAAGGGATATTTATGGGGTACTCGACTAAGAGTAAGGCATATCGGGTTTATAATAAAACTAGCATGATGGTCGAAGAGTCTATTCACGTCAAATTCAATGAAGCCCCTAGAGTTGAAAGAATCCCAAATGATGATAGTGATGAAGAAGATGAAGTTGGACCAAAAGTTCTAAATGATACTCAAAATGATCAACCTTCTACCTCAAATGACCAACCTTCAACTTCAAATGTTCAACAAGAGGATAAGGGTGATAATTCGGATCTTCCCGTGGTACTGGAATTCAAAGGAGATCATCCATAAGATCTTATAAGAGCATCTCCAATCCCACTTGAAAATCACGTCTACCGCAATAATAGGGGAGGGTGGGAGCTCCAACCCACCTCTACACTTAACGCTACAAAAGAGGCTGTGAACAGTTCACCGCTTCATGTGGCGGTGACTGTTCACACCTCTACATCTTTTTTTTTTTGATTTTTTATGTGAATTGAAATTGTGTTTTTTTGTCTTTTCTTTGACATTTTTGTTTATGAATGTGTTATGTTATTGTTCCATTTGATATACACATATATATTATATAATTTATATTAACAAAATAAATAAAATAGTTATGAATATAATTAATTAAAAATGGATTTATATATATTTTTGAAATTAATTTAAAAATTAATGCAAATTATATTTATATTTAATATATTAAATAATTAATTTTAAACTAAAACTATGTATCTAAATTATAAATTGATAAATTAAATATATTAATTTAATATAGAAAAGAAAGAATAAATATGGAATATTCCAATGTAGAGTGAAAAATAGAGGTGTGCATTGGAGTTGAACCTTAATTCATCTAAATTTTTCTCTAGAATAGTGTTAAAGTTACACAAAATTAGAGGCAAGGGTTGGAGATGCTCTAATGGAGGATCCTCTAGAAAAAATAATGACTAGAAGGAAATTTGCCGAAAAAGCTCTTATGTCTCAAAAAGAGCCTAAAAATGCTAAGGAAGCCATTGGAGATGAAGATTGGTTTCTTGAAATGCAACAAGAGTTAAATCAAATAATTATGCTTTAAAAAATACTTTCTTTTCTTTTCTTTTCTTTTTTTTTTTTTTTTTTTTTGGGTGGAGGGGGAGGGATAAACTTAGATTTAAACTCAGACAGATTAGACCCGACCACTTTTCTATTGAAAATTATTGAAAGTTATATTTATTAAAAATATTATTATAACTTTATAAAAATATATATTTTTAAAAGATATCATGTTATATATATAATAATAATAATAATAATAATAATAACCTATTACTAAAAATATATTCCAACCTATTACTAAAAATTATTCTAAAAAAACAAATTTTGATATTTATTTAGTTTAATAAAAAATCCATTTGTATATTTTTAATTGTTTCATTAATGATATTCATCTATATATTTTAATGATTACCGATTTAATCTAATCATTAATGATGTATCCGTATAACTCGGGTGAAATATCATAATCCTAATATACATCTGTCAGTAGTTGAATTTAAATATTGATTTTGCATTCGCTTGACTTTATTAAAAAAACTATTAATAATAAATAAAATGAATATTTAATTTTTCTAAGAAGAATCTTATCATTGCCAAAAATTAAAAATTCTAAACACAATTTAATGTTGACAATTTTAATTAATTCATAAATATAGAAACAATCATCAATTAAATTACAGATAAAACACGAATTATTACTGCAGTGCAATATCATACAAATCATTTGATTAATTGTTAATAATTAGTAAAAACTACAAAAAAAATTCGAATGCAAATTTAATTTTGGTAAGCAAATCTAATAAATGGAAAAATGATTATAATCATAATTTAATGCTTTAAATTTTCTATTAAACAAAAAATAATAAATAAGGAAAAAATCGACAATTATAGTACAAACTTATATCTATCTATCTATATAATAAGCAGGTTGTGTCTAAAAATGGCCCCCACCCCATTTGCTATTTTCTAAAACCAAAAATGATCACTTTTTATTAAAAAAAATTGAATCTGCATTGCTGGAATTTGGTTATTTTTAGTAGTTAATAATTAAGCTTCATTTAGTTTGACAACTGATATTATACTTTCTTTAAATAAATATAATCTTTTAATTTCTTCATATTTAATTTCCACTTATTTTATAATTTCATAAATTAAATGATATATTTTGGAAATTGCACTTATAATACTTGCCAAAATTATTTTTATTGTACAAAAAATAGATTTTAGATAATAACTTCCATATATTAGGAAATTAAATTTATAATATTTGATAAATTTATAAATAATCCTACAATACGATATTGGCCCTAATATTTGTAGGCTTTAATTTTAGAAATACAAAATATTAAAAAATAAAAATGTATTAAGTCTATTCATTTTTTGTCATCCAGAAGATTATTCAATAATTTGTTGTTGATGTTTATGTTAGATCAATATTTTTATTTTGATTTTCATGATTTCATATAAATGAGTTTTATACCAAAACAATGTCCCCAAACGTTGTCCAAATACTTCAAAATATTTCATTGATTTTTACTAAGTTTTTGAAGTATTCTTGAACTTTATTTTTGATAAATATTGGACAACTTCTTCTGTTTAGGTCATCCTGGTCCCCTATAGGGCAACCCATACCTAAAGTTTCACAAAACAGAGTACAAACGGTGGGGTGACACAGGGAGAGGCGATCGGTCGCCCAGGGGTGCGACCGGTGCACGAGATGCTTTGAATTTTTCATCAAATGTCTTTGTTTCAAGGGGGGACCGTTAGACCCTAGGGGTACCATCACACCCCTAGGTTGACCGATGGCCGCCTAGATGTCGACCCGTTCGTCTTCACGACATCCTGTGTTAAAATATTCTTCAATGGCTTTTTATTTCGAATTTATTAGAGGGTGATCGGTCGCCTAGTGTTTTATCAAAGTGAAAACTATCCATTGCAACATACAACTCTCATGAATTTGTGGCTTTCCTTTTAACATCTATTTCTTTGAATTGTTTGGTCTTTCTTTTGCAGAAATTACTCAATTAAAAGAAGCATATGCTGGTGATTAAATCTAGGAGTTCTCTTATAAATACATGAAGATTTGAAGGATCAAACATATAACAACACAACACAAGCATAGAACACAACAATAAAAATCAAAGAAAATTCTTTGTTCTTCACTTTCAACATACTTGTTGTAAAAGTCTAAGTTTGTCACTTTCACATTTTGCTTATTAGGCTATCTTTTCTTGATTACACTTGCTCTTACAAAGTTGTATACTTCATTTGAGTTGTAATCTTGATTGTCTCAAATCATCCAAATCAAGACATACTTGTTAAGTGTTCTTGTGGTAAGAACACACTTGGGTGGTTATCTAGGTGTTGAAGAGTTTGGTGCTTTTCATTGTTGTAAGAAGATTTTGGTGATGTTCGTAGATGGTGTTGTAAGAAGGGTGTGGTACTCTTCAAGGTAAAGGTTGTAATAGTTTTGATATCTATTAATAAATTTTTTCCTTTTCGAAATTCATTTAGATATACCGGGGGGTAGAGCACGTGGGCCCCAAATGGGTTGAAGCTCTCTAAATCATTATCTGTTGATTTAATTTTTGCACTTCTACTTCTTCACCATCTTCATATTTCGAAAAAGAGGGTGTAAATCAGAAAATCGGGAAAATCTATTCACCCCCTCTAGATTTTTGTAGCTACTTGGACTAACAACTTATACAATGGTCGAGTCGACTAGGTTGAATTATATCCACTTGCATTAGAAGAATTTGCATTGTGATATATATAAAGGTCCGACGAATGCTCTGTTGCATGGGGACATTGATCTAAGTACTCAAGAAAAATGAATTTTATTACCTTCCAGCTTTACAAGAGGTGCTCGATATAAGATACATAATTATCAGTATGCAATTGTTATATGTCGATAGGTCGGGTATCCGAATTTGTTTATAACATTCCTTTGCAATTCGAAATGGCCAGAGATCATTTGTTTCTTCTGAAGAAGAATCTAAATCCTGAGGATCGTCCCGATATTGTTTGTAGAATCTTTACACTCGAAACTAGATTTTTGAGAAAAGATCTTCGACAAAATAAACTGTTCGGGAAAGTAATAACAGGTTAATGTTTTTTAAATATTTAACATAACTTTTTTATTTATATTTTAACTATAATTTTTCTTATTTTATTTTAAATTGCTGTCATTTATACGATAGACTTTCAGAAGCGTGGATTACCTCATGCCCATATACTATTGTTTTTACGGTAAAAGAAGACATATATCCAACTCGTAGATGATATAGATCGAATTATATCACCAAACATCGATGAGAGAGAGCGATCTATGTTATTATATTGTAGTGAGAGACCATATTATTCATGGTCCATGTGGTGATGTTAAAAAATCCGTGTATGGTGATGGGTTGCACTAAATATTTTCCCTAAAAAATTGTGGATGCAATGACTATTGATGAAAAAGGTTATCCGTGTTATAGACACATGAATGATTGCAGAATAGTTGAGAAAAATGGCGTGACTCTTGACAACAAATATCTTGTGCCGCATAATCGTCAATTGTTACTAAAATATGGAGCTCACATCAATATAATGTAGAATGGCGCAATCAGTCCAAATCGATTAAGCATTTTTTCAACTATATCGACAAAGAAAATGATCGTGTGGCTGTGTCGCTCTATACAAGCACCAATGGATGAGGAATGGGGAAAACTATTGACAAAGTGAGCATGCATTATGACTGTAGGTATACTTTGTTTGTGAAGCGGATTTTTCCAAATGAACAGAGTGTTATTTTCGATGATAACCAACGAATAGACAATGCTTAAGAAAGATTCAGTTAAAGAAAACATGTTTTTAGCATGGATGGAAGCCAATAAAGTATATCCTGAAGCCAATGAGCTAAATTACACTAAAGGCCCGACAAAATTTACATGGAATCCAAAACTCAGAAAGTGGATTCCAAGATAGATAGGAAAATCAATAGGATGAGTGTATTAAGTCCCTCCATGTGCTAGTGACATATACGATTTGAGGTGTCTTATCAACATCGTAATGCGGGGCTATTTGTCACGATGACTACAAGAAGGTGAATGGTGTTCAACACACTTCATACCGTGAAGCTTGCTATGCTCATGGTTTGTTAGAAATGATAGAGAATACATTGATGCCATTACTGAAGCGAGTCATTGGGCATCTGTGGAGACCCTTAGAAGTTTGTTTGCATCATTGCTGTCATTGGAATCTTTGGAGCCGATCAGAAGTAGTATGTGATAAATATTGGCAATATTTTCTGATGATATTTTATATAGACGGCGACGCCTTCTACAACATCAAGGTATTATATAAAGTATTATATATCATAATTTTTAGTAAACTAAATTTATTTATCAAAATTAACAATATTTGTTCTTATTTGTGAGTTGGTATTGAGTGAGAATGAAATCAAGAATCTTGCCATATTAGAAATTGAAAGATTAAGACCGATATATGACAAGTTGTGCTATGATCATAAGGTACTAATGGTGGAGGAGAATAAACCTTCTTTCGAAACTCAACAATGAGCAACATAATGTTTACTCTAAAATAATGGGTGCAGTAGAATCCAATAAAGGTGTTATGTTCTTTGTCTACGGATATAGAGGAACAATCAAAATATTTTTGTGGAGGGCTTTGTCCTCAGAGTTGAGATCGAAAGGAGAAATTATATTGAATGTGGCGTCAAGAAGAATAAGGTCCCTTCTCTTTCGCGGTAGAAGGACTGCACATTCATGATTTATTATTCCCTTAAACTCAAATCAAGACTCAACCCGTTGAGTTCTGAGATACCCTTTTGAGGAGAAAATATTGTGTTTGGTGGAGACTTCAGACAAATATTGCTTGTTATACCTAAGGAAGTCGGTAGGATATTATGAATCCAACGATAAAATTCATCGTATTTGTGAAAAGATTGTACAGTGCTTAGATTGACAAAGAACATGCGTCATCAAAGCCGAAATGAAATTGATGATTATACGAATCTGGCGCAATTTTATGAATGGATCTCAAGAATTGGAAACGAAATAATAGGAGGAGCAAGTGATGGTTATGCCACTATAGATATACCTGAAGATCTTTTGCTCGAATCATCTAGTGATCTGATTGCAACTATTGTAGAGAGTACTTATACAATGTTTAAAGACTCCATTAATGATCTGACCTACTTAAGAAAGGGCTTACTGGCGCTGACTCTCGATTTGAGTCTATAAATCAATATATGACGTCTTTAAACTCATCATAGAGCTAGACTAATTTGAGCTCAAACACCTATAAATCAAATGCTATTGTTGACTTCTTGCATGATCTGCATAAGCCAGAATATTTAAATAGGATAATATGTTCCGGCATTCCTAACCATGAATTGCAATTGAAGGTTGAGACTTCAGTTATGCTCGTGAGGAACACAGACCATTCAATTGAATTGTGTAACAATACTTAGATTGTTCATTACGAGGCTCACCATGCATGTATTTGAAGCTAAAAATCCTGATTGGAACCAATGCACGTCATAAGGTGGTGATTCTGCGAATGTCACTGACCCCGTCGGACCTCAAAATTCCCTTCAAGTTTCAAAGGAGACACTTTTCTCTGATCATTTCATATGCCATGACTATAAATAAGAGCCAAGGACAATCTCTCTCCAACGTCAGACTATATTTGAAGAATTAGATATTCAGTCATGGCCAATTATACGTTGTTGTTTTCTGAGTCACCAATCGTAAGAGTTTGAAAATATTATTCTCAGTAGCGACAACGAATCAAAAAATAATTAACAAATGATGAATGTGGTGTACAAAGAATATATTTTCAAAATTTGTAATTGTTAAATGTATTATTTTAATTTGATTTATTTGTTTGAAATCTATTTTTATATTTTCAGTTTTTATTAAAAATATAATTTTTATATACATCCAATTTATGTGGTTCGGCATAACAAACCCATAATAGTCAAGACCGCATACCGTGCATCACACATGTAGAACACTAGTATTTATAATATTTAAAATAAAATAAAAATGTCAAGTCGTGTTCAAGCAAGTCTCTTATAAATAGTATACTACAAACTTTCTTGTCTAAACAACTCTACTGAAATAATAAAATATAATTATCGCATTAACATTAATTTTAGTAATTAGTGAATTAATTATGAAAAATTTATGTATTTATAATATTAAAGAATTATATAAAAATTACCTTTCCAACTATGCGTGTGTACTACTTTAATATTATATTTGTCGTTTTTTTCTTATATAATTTAATAATGTTTTTATTTTTGATCATTCTTTACGTATAATATATAAATTAATCGGCTTTCTGTGATCTTCAATTTGACAACTATATTGCATATATAAAATAAAAAAAACATAAAAATTAAAAAAGAAGATATATTTACTCAATTTTGTTTTTTTGTAATGGACTTCAAAAAGTATGCATTTGAGTATAGTCAAGTATTTTGGCTATTTGTAAGATATGTACAGTTATATTTGGATTTAGCTCATTTCTTCATAATTATATAGAAATGTATTTAAGTTGATTACAATAAAATACTTATTTTAATTACGTCTTAATTTGCACGTACGAAGTTTTCGAAAATAAGATTGCAACTGAATTTACTACTCCAAACTTGAAGAAACGCATGACACTATTGTTCACACTTATTAAGGATCTAAACATGACTAAAACGTAATGAACAATAAAGTTGCGCCTGTTGCCGTTTTATGAAAAATCAACTTTCGAAGATCGAATCCAAATACATAATCTTGTATGTATTTTTCATAATTCAGAAGTATAATATTTTTTTGGTTTCATCAATAAAGTATATTAAATAATATTTCCTGCATATTGTTGATGATATTTTAAAAAAATTACAACATCGGGATTCAGGAGATAGAATTAATAGAACTATCAGAAAAGTGCACATATCACATTTAGGGGTAGCAAATCTTGACACGACACGATAGCATGACACAAAAACGATACGAAAATAACAAGTTAGTGTTTAACTTTACCGTATTCATGTCCTTATCTTGCCGACATGATATGGACACGAAAATTTCGTGTCGTGTTCGTGTAAACACAATAAACACGATAAAAAATAACATATAAAATGTTAACTTGTTAGTGACACGAAAATGACACGATAAGAACACTTTTACGTGTTAGTGACATGATAATGACACGTTTACCAATTAGTGACACAATAGAAACACGATAATGACACATTTACTTGTCAGTGACACGATAACCTGATATTTTGTATGTTTGTATCGTGTATTATCTTGTAATATCGTGGCATATTGTGTAATTTGCTATCGTATATTAACGTGTAAATCAATTTCTTTTTTATTTTTGACTTCTCATATCAAATCGTGTCTTGTCGTGCTAACACAAATTTTTCGTGTTCGTGTATAAACAGATCCTTATCGTGTCGTGTTTGTGTTTGACCTTATCATGTCGTGTCGTTATTGTATTGACACGAAACATGGCACAATCACACGATTTGCCACCCCTAGTCACATTACATAAAAGAGGCATCATAGATTATAAGTTGTGCATTGAACAAGGTCTCATCTAGTATTTATAATAGCAAGTCACTTACAAATAGTATGTAAAACATTTCCCACCTAAATCACCATCCAAAAATAGTAAATTGGAGCATGTAACATCAATTTGGTAATTAGTGAATAAATTATGGAAAATCTCTCTCTCTCTCTCTCTCTCTCTCTCTCTCTCTATATATATATATATATATATATATAATAACAAAATATATTATAAAAAATAGCTTTGCAAATATGTGTATACTACATTAGTTATTATATATTTTTTCTATTTTTAATAATTATTCATTTTTGACATGTAATATATCAATTAATCATTTTTTTACAATATTGATTTGACACCAATATTGCATATACAAAATAAAAATAGAAAATAGGCATACATTATGCATTTAGGTAATTGGACATCAATTCATATAATGTATTTTGGCTCTTTAGAATACATGTATAGTTGTTTGGGCTTAGCCATTTTTTCATAATTGTATACAATTATATTTAAGTTTATTATTAAATCCAACTACAAAATATTTATATTAAATGAAAAAAATCTCAAAATATGTATCCAAGTATTATATATATATATATATCCATACGTAGCATTATATATATTTATGTACGAAGAAATCAAAATTTACATTTAATATGAAATTATATTCATATAGTGTTTTATATATAAAATATTATTTTTTATATTTATTAACGTACTTTTCATGTTAATAAAATTTATGTTATATATTTATCAACATAGTTTGATATTCAACTTTCATAGTTGTACATTTGGAGTATAAGATATGGAGTTGTTTGTTTGATATTTTTTTGATATATGTGTATATTATTTTTTGAAATGTTTCATTTTTCCTAAAATTATGTTGCTAAACAAGACATGTTTGTTTTTAGTTCCTTTAATAAATCACACAATTGTTCAACTCTCTAAAAATGTATTGGATTTTAAAATGACTTATCATTAATTGTATTGAAAATACAATATAACAAGTATTCAATATTGGGTAAGTTAGTTGTTTTTCAAACTTTTACTTTCTTATAAATAAACATGCTCTATAAATTGATAGAATTAATATTCACAAAATTTGCCATCAACCAAATATTTTGTATTTGAAGAGGTATTTTTTCATAGTTTATAATAATTTATTTTTCTATTATTTAATTGTATGATTTATAACCAAATTAATTTATCTTTATATTTAAATATTTGATGAAATTCTAAACGTTTTGCAATCACTAGAATTTGTTTTTTTTGTTTGGTAAAAATAGCCCGTGCATCATAAGGTCTGGAAAGTACCAAATATGAAAACCAGAATCGAACAAAATAATTAAAAAGTCCAAATAATATAATACACAACCCCACAATAAAATTTTAGAAAACGTGATTAAATAAAATGCATGATAAAATCTGCAAAAAACAAAAATATCCCAAAAAATCTAATAAAATCAATAATGTTACCAAAACTATGTTTTGTTGTCTCCTATTTCCGTAATTACTATAATTAGTCTTCTATATATGTGTAAATTTTTTTATTTAAGGCAAAAACTTGTATGAGACGGTCTCATGGGCATTGTACATGAGACAAATCCTATATATAAAACAAAATTCCAACCAAATCCAAACCCATAAAAATCCCAGATTTTTTTTTGTGTTTTGTAGGATTTGTCTCGTGAACTCAAGTCCATGAGACGGTCTCATATGAGACCACCTCTTTTTTTTATTGTTACACAATCATCTTTTGCAAAAATCTATGCCTCCATTTTACACACACACACACACACACACACACACACATATATATATATATATATATGAATAACTTTTGAAAATAAAATTGCATATGAATTTTCTATTACAACTTTGACATCATAGATATACATCCCATGCATTGCACAGGTCTCATCTAGTTTATTGGCAAACCCGATTTTAAACCAATCTCAAAATTCATCCTTAATTCAAAAGAAGTTAGAATTATCTATAAGTATAAATTTATTTTATTTAATTTCAGGCTAAATATATTCCTCAAGAGTATGCAAAAAAAAAAAAACATGACTATTTTCCTACAGCACTAAAAACGATTTTTGTTCAAACTTCAAAGGATTGCCACAGTTTTAGACAATAAATACCCCTCGAACCGCTGACGATCATAAGTAACGTGTTAACTTCAGTTTGGAATGAATTTGAAAGGAGGCTTGGCAAGTTTTGGCGGTGGATCATATTTTCCATAGTCGTTTGTTTTCACTTTAAGAAGCCTTTCATGGATGTCATTTACTTCATTGTGGCGTTGTTGCTCCCATGACGACCATAATTCCTACTCAACATTATCAAAAATATACATTTTATATAAATATCTGGTACTGAAAATTGAAAAAGAAAACTGATAAAGGTAGAAAAATTAAATATGCTTATAACACAAAATTTGTTCTATTCTTAGGAAGTCCATATTTATTAAACACGGAGATTCATGATGCAATTTGAAATGCTGGCTAGGAACCAAAATTTTATCAGAGAAAAATGTTGTGTGCATGCATGTTCGAGTTGTAATTTACATAAGGATCTCTTATTGCAAATTTTAGCGTATTACATATATTTTTAGATAAAAACTCATTCAGATGGTCTAACGGGCCGAAATCCGTCAGACGAAGCCTAAACCCAAAACCTAGTGGTTTTTTTGTAAAATTAGTAGTAGCATTTTTGTAACATTCTAGGGTCGGTAGCATTTTTGTAATATAGGCGGCGTAATAGTAGGACTTGGGGCCGCGGTCGGTGGGATTTTCACAATATTACGCCGTGACATAGTATCACTAGGGCCTGAAAAGTATTAGTTTTTTTTTCCTGAATAGTATTAGCAGTCATTTGGAAAAGTATTAGTAGTTCATTGAAAAATATTTTAGTAGTTTTTCCGAAAAACTGAAAAGTAATAGTGTTTTTCCCTCAAAAGTATTAGTACTCTTCCTAAAATGTATTCATAGCGATGTACTCCCCCTAAAAGGTATTAGGTTTTTTCCTTAAAAGTTATTAGTAATTACCACAGAAAAATATTAATTTTTCCCGTAAAAGTTATTATTAGTTTCCCTTAGGTATATTAGTTTTTCCCCTAAACAATATTAATAGTCAATCAGAACTTATTCAGTAGTCCATTTAAATAGTATTAATTTTTCTCCTAAAAAGTATTAGACTATTAGTATTCCCTTGAAAAGTATTAGTAATTATTTGAAGAGTATTTGTAGTCATCTCAAGATTCCTTCAAACTTCAGAGTTGATTCAATCAAATCAACAAACACTTGGATGACATAGATGAATGCACTTTTCCGAGAATAATGGTTCAATCAATTTAAACAAAATTTAAAGTTTAATTTGGGTTTTGGACCTAGTTGAAAGGTCAGGGGATTAAATTGAAAAACATAAAAATTGAGATCGAATCCAATTCCCTATCAAACTTTCAAAAGCAAACTCATGTCCCAAACTTCTTCCAATTCCTTTCACCTATCACACTTTCCAAGTTGAGATGTATTCACTTAAAACTGATTCATGAAAGGAAATTATATACCATCATTTCGCTTCTCCGTTGCACCCAATTTTATACATTTCATTCGATTCCACTCAAAACTGATTCACATATGATGACGCCCGAGCCGAGTTGGAAGAAATTGTTCCACGTGGCCATCCAGTAAACGCATATGCGGGGCCCACAAGACGACGTGAACCGAGCCGATGACGTCACCTGGAGTACCTGGTTACATCACTAGTTAGGCTCGACGACTCCCGAGCCCAATTCCCGAGCCCTATTTCTCGAGCTCAAGTTTTGGAAACGGGAAAGCGCGCGGAAATCCAAAATATATTTATCTCGCCCATGCTTAGTGCTCCATTAGCACCAGAGGCTGCCACATGTTAGAATGTGGTTATGATGAGTCACCAAGTGGCAAAAAACTTGGCTAACATGCGTGATTAGGAGAGGACATGTGTCCTTTTCAAGTTATTTTACTAATTAGTGCAAAAATGACTATTGAAAACCCACTTACTAGAGGGGTATAAAAAGCCCCGTTTAAGAGAAAAAAGGAGAGAAAAATTCTAAGAGAAATAGCGCTTGTAAACGCATTTGTTGTAAAAAGACCGACCCGACTTTCGACTTTCGAAAATTATATAAAAAGGCAGAATCAGCCACGTATAAACGCTCATTACGCACATTTATATTTTCACGTGTTAAACTTTTCATACATTCTGCTTATTGACAAAAACGCACCTCAACAAATTGGCGCTAGAATGAGGGCCCGTGTTGGTCCAACTCGAATTCCAAGCCAAGTCGAGTTAAGTGAAATCAGGTGAAATCTAATGTTAACCTTTTCGTAATAGACAAAATGACTCAACAATCGAAAATGCTCGTTTAACCGAACAACACCCAAACAACCAAACTACTAATGGCCAAAACGTGCCCCTAACTGAAGCAGGGAGCACCACTTTATTTCCTCTCGCCCCGTTAATCGTTAACCCAACCTTTGTACAACAGATGAACCAACTTATTTCTCAAACGCTTGCTACCACAAACTCGCAAGCACCTCCTCCACCTCCTGTAAATATTCACCCACTTAATCCCCGTGAATATTAATGTTAATCCTCAAGCCCTGCGCGCCTCAAAATGAAGGCCAGGAGGCTAGTTCTGTCATCATGAGCGGCGTGGTCGTTGCGATAGGAGATGACCGCGTGAGGACGACGAAGAGCAAAGTCGTGTAGCAGAGTCACAACCGGATCCTACGCGCCATCGTCGCGCCCACTCAGTGTTCACCGGATGACTGGGGGTTGATCCTCTCCATCCAGACCGGTCGATAAGCTCCCGTCTCTGGTTCCCAGATGAACGAGAGCCGGCTAGGGTCAACCAAACTCAGGACCCTAATTTGTGGCAGGAACGGGAGGTAGAAATTCAGTGCCTTCGTCGCCGCTTGAACGAGCTGGAGGGCGGTCCTGAAGGTGACCAGTTCCAGAGGCCACCCCAAGTGATGAGCCAGCCTGCCGTTATATCGCCTTTCGCCCTCGGTATTTTGGCGAACCCATTGCCACCAAAGTTGAAAATCCCCCAGGTCGGTCTATACAATGGGGAGACCGACCCGACGACCCACATCCACAAGTACCTAGCGTGGATGGAGCTTTATAGCCCTAGCAATGCCATCATTTGTAGGGCGTTCCCGTTGACATTGGGCGACCGAGCCCACTGCTGGTTTAGGACCCTACCGCAGGGGTCCTTCCGAACATGGGGGGATTTGGCCTCCGCCTTCACGACGCACTTTTTGACCTCCAAGGTCTGAGCCGCGCCGAAGGATTCCCTTGTGAACATTAAACAAGGAAAAAATGAGCCCCTGAAGAGTTATATCGCTCGGTTCAACAAGCAAGTTCGAGAAATGGAACCGGTGTCGGATGACGCCATTTTGATTACAGCCATGGCCAGTCTCGCCCTCGAGACCTAGTTTAACTATTCGATCCATGAATCGGGGGTGACTTTGTATCAAGAATTTTTGATCCGCGCGGAACGCCACATCTACGCGGAAGAAGCCATGGCAAGCCACCACACCGAAGCGGGGCGGGGCGCAAAGGGATGGAAGGAAGGAACCCACATTTGGGTCGGGGTTGGGATTCAAACCATTTTCGGAGAACCCGACCACCAGATTTAAGGCCCGCCAAGAAGCGCGAGCCGAAGTTGCCGCACTGAAGAGTGCCTTGACCCACACTCCTTCAGCTATATGGAACGAAATACAGGGTCTAAATTTGCTGCCACTGGCCCGGCCTTTGAAGGTAGAGCCGACCAAACTAGATGCACGCCGATATTGCGCCTATCATAAATCGATAGGCCATGATACTGATGAGTGCCGGGATCTCATCAGGGAGATTATATGCATTGTTCAGCGAGGCGGTCTTAAAAGATACGTCCATGAATTGCTGCCCCCACCAGCGCCGGCTCTAGGTGTTAACCCGAAGCGATTGATAAATCCGACTACCCTACCGCTGCCATCAAATGAAAATCAAGGTAGGGAGATCCTCATGATGTCTGGTGTGAATCGGATCAATACCAATGCGGCTGAAGATAGCCGCTCCAATCGGAAAAGAAAGGCTGATATAAGACAAGTCGCCCATGCAAAAAGACAAGTCAGGGTGGCAGAAGTTAAAGAAGGCCAACCCACGGGCCGTTTTGTTTTCTCAGACGTAGATGCCGACCAGGTGGTCCATCCGCATTCCGATCCCCTGGTCATTACTGCACCGATCTTGGGTATCCCAGTCCACAGAATTCTAATCGACTCAGGGAGTTACTCGTCGGTGATTTATGTTCGAGCTTTTAGGAGGTTAATGTAATGAACCTGATGAAATTGGGGGAGGATGAAGAAGACAAGGAGAAACAACATTTTAGGGATTTGGATGGATGTTTGGATGTATTTGGGAAAGAGGAACGAATTGTAGTGCAGCTGAGTCCAGATTATTAATGGGCTTCTTGAATGGATATGGTGTTGGGGCTTTATTAATTTTATTATTGGGAATTGTTGGCCCAATTAGCTTTTATTACTATTTTGTAATTTTTGAATTATGTTTCAGCATTTTAAATTACTAGAAGGGATTAGTTGTCCCAAGTAGGAAACAATATAATGACTGTCGACAGAAATGAAGGGATATCAAAAATTAGTTACAAATTCCATTCTCCCCCTTTTCCCTCTTTATCTATCTCCTTCCTCCCATTTCTAATTGCTTTCTATTCAAGCTAATATAATCAACAAAAATATTACAAAATTATTCAAAATATCCTGTAAACACTACATTTGGTAACCAGAGCAATCGATCCTTGGCCATGGTAGAGGGCACACGTTTTAAGGACTTACAAGAAGCACAAAAGCGTATTGATCGGTTCTCGCAGATGAAGCTATGAAAAGGAAGTCAAAATGAAATTACAAGAACAAATCACTGGTATAAGTTCAGAGGTGCAGGAACAATTATCTGGGCTGAATGGAAGGTATGAACATTTAACTAACACTTTGGCAGCCATTCAACTCCAGTTATTAAATATGAGTAAAGGGAAAACAAGTTCAGATGAAGAATCAATTTTAGGGGGACCTTATCCTGGTTTCACAGCAGAAGGAACAAATTTTAAAATCCAACAACAATCTCCCAGGTCTAGAACTCCTATAGATCAACAGGGCATGCATATAATTAATCCCCTGCCTAAAATTGACTTTCCTAGGTTTGATGGGACTCAACCTCGTTCTTGGATTTTAAAGTATAATGGGTATTTCAAACTTATACCAAATATTCCAGATCATCATAAAGTTACCCTAGCATCTATGCACTTTGAAGGGAAGGCAGCTCATTGGTATCAAAATTTTAATACCAAGCATGTTGAGCTGACTTGGGCACAATTTGTGGAGATTGTGTCCTCTAGGTTTGAGGAGCTGAAGGAAGCTAAGATTATTGGGGAGTTCAATAAGCTGAAGCACACAGGGTCTTATGCTGAGTATGTAGACAAGTTTGAAGAGCTGCAGGCCTGTAGGTTGATGATGAATAAGGGTAACTACACTGAGGAGTACTTTGTGGCTAGTTTCATTAGTGGGCTAAGTGAAGAATCTCAGGCATTTATCAACATGTTTGAACCTACTACACTTCATCAGACTATAGAGCTGGGCAGAAAACAGTTGTGCACTATGGAAGCAATCACAAAGAAGGTGAAAGGACCCAATAGAGCAGTCATGAGTTCCTACAACAGTAATAGGAGGATTGAACTTAACCCTGCAACCCCTACACCAAAGCCACATTATACTAATGCACCCAAACCACCCCTTAAACTTTTGTCAGCTTCTGAAATGGCTGCAAGAAGAGAGAATGGCTTATGCTATAATTGTGATGAAACATTTACATTAGGGCATAGATGTAAAAATAGAGTCACATATATGATAATGACAGAGGATGAAGAGTTGTCCTATTTGCAACACCATTCAACCATAGAAACAGAGGAAGCTCCCAACCCCATCCCTATGGAAGAGGTGCAAATGTCTCTGAATGCAATTACTGGAGAAGATGGGGTCACCACTATGAGGCTTTTTGGGGAGGTTAATGGACACAGATTGCATATCTTAATTGATTCAGGGAGTACACTCAGTTTTATACAAGAATCAAATGCCAAGAAGCTGGGGTGCCAATTAGAGGCTGTCAAGCCTCTATTGGTGAAAGTGGCCAATGGCCAAAGGATGGTTAGTTCACAGAGAGCTAAGGGCTTTAGTTGGAAAATGCAGGGGCATGCTTTTACTTACCCCAGAGTGTTGCAAAATGAGGGTTGTGATTTGATTTTGGGTGGAGATCGGCTTAAGTCCCGCACTCCGATTGAGTTCTACGTTATGCCTTTTTGGTGTGCAATGCACCCAACCTTTCGTCTCTCATGAATCGAGATAGATTTACAAAGTATGCTCACTTTATGGCTCTCTCTCATCCTTTCACTTTGCTCCTATCATTTGCCAAGCTATTTCTAGACACGATGTATAAACTACATGGGCGCAAACAAGATATAGTGACGACATGAGGGGACAAGGTGTTCACCAACAACTTTTGGAAGGAGCTTTTAAACTTATGGGGGTCGGTTTGGATATGTCTTGACTTACCATCCACAATCGGATGGTCAAACCGAAAGAGTCAACCAATGCTTAGAGAATTATCTTAGGTGCATGGTTCATAACAACCCAAGGCATTGGTTCAAATGGCTAGCCCTAGCTGAATATTGGTACAACACCAATTATCATACTAGTCTTAAGGTCTCACCTTTCAGGCATTATATGGTTATGCCCCACCCTTAGTTTCAGTGGATCCTTACTTGGATTCTCCCAACACTAAAGCTAAGGATGTTCATTTACAGAGGCAAAAATGGATGAAATTTTTGAAGGAGAATCTACAGTAAGCTCAGAATCGAATGAAATTGTACGCGGATAAGCACAGGAGTGAGAGGATTTTCGAAGTTGGGGACCAAGTTTATCTCAAACTTCAGCCCTTTCGACAGAACTCTGTTCATCTTCGAAAGAACTTGAAGTTGTCCTTGAAATACTATGGTCCATTTACTGTTCTAGAAAGGGTAGGAGAAATTGCTTACCGTTTGGATCTTCCCGAAGGGTCCCGCATCCATCCGGTGTTCCATGTTTCGTTGCTCAAGAAGAAAATCAGCTCTGCTTCTATTGCCTCACCAGAGCTACCTCTGACAGACTCTGACGGAAGTTTCAAGGTTCACCCTTTGGCGTTGCTGGATCAGTATGTAGTCCGTCGAAAAGGAGAGGAAGTCCAGCAAATTTTGGTGCAAGGGTGAACTCGGGCTCGGATCTCGCTACTTGGGGACAAGGATCTACTCAACAGGGGGGTATTGTAATGAACCCGATGAAATTGGGGAGGATGAAGAAGACAAGGAGAAACAACATTTTAGGGATTTGGATGGATGTCTGGATGTATTTGGGAAAGAGGAACGAGTGCGGTCTGCGAGTCCGTCAGTTATTAATGGGCTTCTTGAATGGATATGGTGTTGGGCCTTTATTAATTTTATTATTGGGAATCGTTGGCCCAATTAGCTTTTATTACTATTTTGTAATTTTTGAATTATGTTTCGAGAATTACTAGAAGGGATTAGTGGTCCCAAGTAAGAAACAATATAATGATCATTTAACAGAGATGAATGGATATCGAAATTAGTTACAAATTCCATTCTCCTCTTTTCTCTCTCTCTCTCTCTATCTATCTCCTTCCTCCCATTTCTAATTGCTTTCTATTCAAGCTAATATAATCAACAGAAATATTACAAAATTATTCAAAATATCTTGTAAACACTACAGTTAAATGTGGACGATAGCTATATTCGTCCATGCAACGACAAATATTTTGGGCTTCGGAGGAGGAAGAATAATCCCGCTCGGGGAAGTTGACTGCCCATCCAAATGGGGCAAAAATCATAAAACGAACCATCACCACCACATTCAAAATAATCAATGCTGATTCGGAGTATAATGCTATTATTGGAAGGCCGTTGCTTTATCATTTAAAAGCGGTTGTTTCAATATATCACTTTTGCGTGAAGTTCCCAACACCTGACGGAGAAGCTATACATAAGGGGAATCAGAGGGAGTCGCGAGAGTGCTCTCTCAAACTCCGACCAAGAGAGATTAACGTGGTGGAACGAGGAGAAACCAAAACAGACGATCAAAGACGACGCGCGGACAACAAGAGAACGAGCTCGAGCAAGAGCGAGGGTTGTTTTCGAGAATGTTCCAGGTAGATGACCGAAAAGAACTAATGGTGGAGGACCAAAAGGAGAAAGAAAGCGAGCCAGGAGACGAGCCGACAACGAAAAGAAGAGCCGGCGGTGAAGGATGAGCCGGCAGAATCGAAGATGAACCGCCCTAAAAAAAGGAGGGGCAAAAAAAAAGCATGCGAACTGGTTGAACAGTCGACACGGTCAACGTTGAAAGGCGAAATGGAGGACGCCAATTACGTATTGGCCACGACCTCCAAGAGCCATTTTATTTAACTCGATGCATTTTTTTTTGGAAATAATCTCAACGCGTCTTTGCGTGGACTCATGCGACATGCCAGGGATCAACCCCAAGCATGCTCTCATCATCGCTTTAACATCGACTTGACGTTCCACCCTTGCTTATCTAAAAGAGGCGCAAACTCGCCCCGATAGGCGTGTCGCCCGGAAGCCAAGGTCAATAAGTTGCTCGACAATCAATTTATCGGGAGGCCCTCTATTCCCGATGGGTAGCCAACCCTGTCTTTAGTGAAGAAAAGCAACGGCCAATGGCGCTTTGCGTGGATTTTACCGACCTCAATAAGGCATGCCCAAAGACAGCTTATCCATTGCCTAATATTGATTACATGGTAGATGCCACGGCGGACATGAGCCGATGAGCTTTATGGGCCAGCGTCGAGGGTACAACCAAATACAAATGCATCCAGACGACGAAGAAATACGCCGTTTTCTCCGCTCACGGTATCTCTGCTATAAGATGATGCCCTTTGGGTTGAAGAACGCTGGTGCGACTTACCAGAGGTTAGTTAATAAAATGTTTGAGGAAATGATAGGTCGTACTATGGAGGTTTATGTAGATGATATGTTGGTAAAATCTCTGTATATATCCGATCATCTTAGTGATCTTAATAAAATGTTTGCTGTTTTGAGAAAGTACAAGTTGATGTTAAACCCGAGAAAGTGTACTTTTGGGGTCGGCTCGGGTAAATTTTTGGGATATATGGTTAGCCAAAGGGGGATCGAAGCCAACCCGGATAAAATAAAAGCTATCATTGATCTTGAACCCCCTAATTCTGTCAAAAGAGTACAAAGCCTAACAGACCGGTTAGCCACCCTTAACCGGTTTGTTTCGCAGTCCACGGACAAGTGCAAACCTTTCTTTGAAATCATAAAGAAAAATAAGAATTTTGAGTGGACCGAGCAGGCACATGCTGCCTTTGAATCACTCAAGCAATACTTGTCCTCAATCCCTGTACTACAAAAACCCACCCAAGGGGAGGATTTATATTTATACTTGGCGGTATCCGAATACGCCATCAGCTCAGTGTTAATCAGACTAGCTAACTCTGTCCAACATCCAGTTTATTACACCAGTCAAGCACTACATGATGCCGAGCTTCGATACCCACCTATGGAGAAGTTGGCCTATTCGTTAGTCATTGCAGCACGAAAACTCCGCCCGTATTTTTTGGAGCATAGAATCGTGGTCCTCACTAACTACCCCTTGAAACAAGTGTTACACCGACCCGACACCTGTGGTCGGATGATCAAGTGGGTTGTCGAGCTCAACCGCTTGATATTCTATATGAACCCCGCACAACAATCAAAGGACAAGCACTGGCTGACTTCGTAGCTGAATTCACACCTTCCATCCAGCTAGAGGTGGTTGAAGATCAAGTATGGGAGTTGTTCGTTGATGGCTCTTCCACCGCAGGCCGAGCAGGGGGCGGGATCGTGATAATCGATCCAACACATAAGTCTTCTACTTCTTCGGCCGTGCGGTTCCAATTCCCAAAGAACAAACAATGAAGTCAATATGAAGCACTTCTAGCGGATCGAAATGGCACCTCGATGGGCCTAAACGACTATTGGTACATAGTGACTTGCAAATCGCTGGTTGTCTATCGAGATCAACGGCGAGTACGAGGCGAAGGAACAAAAGACTCGCCCGATATCCGGAATTGGTCAAGAAAAACTTTCGCATTTTGAGGCGTGTCTTACATGTGCCCCGAGCAGAACATGCGGGCAGTGCACGCTTTGGCTCGGCTCGCTTCGGCCCGGGGACGGATGCCATTACGGATGTAATCACTCCTCAATTGTCCGCCTCGTCACTTAGCACCAAAAAGATACATGCTACCGGCCACCGAGCCGACCTGGATGACCCCTATCATCCAGTATTTAGAAAAAGGAGTTCAACCGAAAAACAAAACGGCCGCAACACTGCGCACTCAGGCGACTCGATTCACACTAATAAACGGCATCCTGTACAAACGTGGATACTCCGTCCCACTCCTTCGGTGCTTGTCCAAAACAGATGCGGATTGTGCACTCCGGGAGGTACACGAGGGAATATGCGGGAACCACGCCGGGGGCCAAACGCTAGCTCACAAGTTAATACGGCAATGGTACTACTGGCCATCCCTAAAAAAGGACGCGACCGACCTTCTCAAGAAATGTGAAACGTGCCAGAGATTTGCACCACAGGCCAGGTATCATCCTGAGCAGCTTACCTCCATATTTAGTCCTTGGCCGTTTGCCAAATGGGGAATGGACCTCATCGGACCACTCCCCACTGGCAAAGGGGGCATAAAGTATGCTATTGTGGCAGTGGATTATTTCACGAAATGGGCCGAGGCGAAACCTCTGGCAAAGATAGACGAGGAGAAGATCGTTAATTTTGTATGGAAGTCCATTATCTGCAGATTTGGGATACCACAGTCAATCGTCACGGATAATGGGAAACAATTCGATAACCGGAGGTTTCAAAGTTTTTGTGAAGGATTTCACATCAAAAACCATTTCTTGACTCCGTACCACCCCCAATCAAATGGGCAGGTTGAAGCAGTTAATAAAATACTCAAATATACATTAAAGGCAAGATTGGAGGAGTCTAAGGATAATTGGCCTGAGGAGCTGCCCTTTGTCTTGTGGTCGTGCGAACAACACACCGAGCGGCCACGGAGAGACACCTTTCTTTTTAGCTTACGGAACCGAGGAGGTTATCCATGTAGAAATCGGAGCCCCTACCTTCGAGTTGTAAATTTTTCTGAAGAGAATAATGAGGATGCGCTCCGAGCCGAGATGGATCTGCTAGAGGAAAAAAGATGTAGTGTTGAGATGAGAAACGCCGTGTACAAACAAAGAAGTGAGAGGTACTACAACTCAAAAGTAAAGGAAAGAAGATTCTGGTCGGTGACCTTGTTCTCAAAAGGGTGACGGGGCGAACCCATCCCGTTGAAACCGACACAGGAGGGCCCATTTCGGTCAAATGTCTTATATGGTGGGCGTATGAGCTGGAATATTTGAGTGGAGAAAAATTTGCACATCCATGGAATGTAACATACCTAAAAGGTACTATCAATAAAGGTCTCGGTTTTATTGAGATAAGATTCGAGAATTATCCTTTCATCGATATTCGTGAGCTCTCTAAAGGGGGAGGAAAGTTTTATTCGCCTCCGCTACGTGACGAGCGCCGCAAAGATTCACCTCGGCTACGTGCCGAACGCCGCAAAAATCGCCTCAGCTAAAAAGCTGAGCACCGACAAGTCATCTCGGCTACGTCCCTTGCACGCTAATAAAGGGAGGCTCTCCCAAAAGATGGACTTACCCTACAAATCAAAAACTCGGTCCAAACCCCGAGCAAAATAACAGACTCGGCCTAAGTTCCAAGTGCAAAATCAACCCAGCAGATAAAGCCCACTACTTACACCACCCGAACACTCGAAACCGAGCCCCATACTTGGGAAAATAAAAAGGCAAGTAGCCATATTACGAAAAGAAAGCGAGCAAAGCAAGCACAAAAATTTTAAGTACATACACAAGTGATCGGAAGAAATTTTATTTCAACATCTAAAAATACTTACAAAGGGGGGGGGAGCCATTACATTCAAAGGCTAAAGGCCAACTAGTCTATTCGCAAACAAGTACGAGAAGGAGAAAAGGAAGGAAAGCTAAGCCCCTATAGCAGGGCGGGATCTCAACGGCCCACCGGAGGCAACCTCTTCTCGCTTCGGAGGAGAGAACCCCGATTCACGGCGGCCCGGCAAATTGAGGCAAAGAGTGTCGAGGTCGGTGTCCAAAAGGGCTAGGTCCTCCTCGAGTCATGCAATAGTCCTTGTAAGCTTGGATGACATCTATACGAGCCTCCTCAACTTGCTTACGAGCGATCTCTTCTTCCTCTCTCGTGCACCTCGGCCACGCGCCTCCGTCTCTTCACTGGGCGGTGGCTGCACGCTCCACCGGCGACCTTCGCCGAAGTTCTTCCTCGGCCTTGCGAGCCCGATCCTCTCGAGGCGGCCCAGGCTACAACTTCCTCTCGCCCGGGTTTTGAAGGATTCTTGCACTCCTTGCGAGTGCATGAGCCTCCCGCAAGTCTTGATGGCGCCTTTCCACCCTCCATCCCGCCGATCATGTGCCACAAAATCCCGGTGATGCACCCCCGACAACCCCATGACGTCATCGGGCCTTCTCCTTCCATCGATTTCCGAGCAAAACTGTTCGATTCCAAAGGTGGTCCATGCCCTGGCAAACCTACATCTCTGCCGCCCCGCCCAACATCCGACAAATTTTTTACCTGTTCGTCGGGGGCGTGGAACATCTCACGAACTCCACGAACCATTGGGGCGCGACCCGGCCATCCTATCGCAGTCCCGGTCCCTCACTTGGCTCGGGAATGAAATGGCCTTCCCATCCGAGGTCATCCGAAAGGTCCTCGGCACCCGCTGGGAGATTGCACCGGAGGCACCGGTGGCATGGGCCCGACTCGCTCTCTCGCCCGCCTCCTCAATCACGATTCCTCCCTTCTCCATTGGAGTGGGGGCTCTCCACCTCGGGGACGCCATCGCCAGGACGCTTCCCCCGGATCTCCTCCTGGGCCGCCTCCACGTCCACAAAGTTGGTCCGCACCCGCCTGGTCCGGCGCGGCCGTGTTCCTCACACCCCAAAGGCGCGCGCGGAGGTCCAAGCCACACCCTACAAGAAAAATGTTCAAAGAATAAGAGGCGAGAACAAAAAGAAGAACGTGCAAAGAGAAAAGGAAAGTGCAAAAAATATAAAGCATTTACCTCGGCCAACGGCAGCCCTAGGCGTCTCAGGAGTCCGCATTTGCCCGACCGGCACAGATGCTCTCCCCACGGGACTAGCCGCGCGGGAGACAAACCCAACCCGTTCTCAGATCGCGAGCCACTCCTCCGGATAGTGGGTCGCACCTCCTCACCCTCGAGAGGACTACGTTGAGGCTCCCCCGCCTTCTCTTCTCTTTTCCGCCTCCCCGAGCCGCCCCTCGGCCTTGGGGTCGGCGGGGCGGCGAGCCTTAAGCCAGCGGGCCTCGGTGGCCAATTTCTTGATCCGCCTATCCATTGTGCCCCTAGCCTGGATATTCTCCCCTGGACGAAAGTGGCCGACAATGGACCCTTAGATGGTCGGTTCACGATAAGAAAAAAAAAAAGAAGAAAAAAGGCACTTAGCCCTTAAAAATGAAATGAAGAAAGAGTAAAAATGAAGAAGAATAAACTTACTCAAATCGAAAGTGAAGTTTGAAGGGGGGTGAAAGACAATCTCATCTGCTCCGACCCCCACGCGAGCCTGCCACTCGCCGCTCACCGAATGCCATTTATCCTTCCACTCCTTTAAAGATTGTGGAAGGCCTTCAACTAGCATGCGGGTATCCAGATTGGGTGCAGACGTAGTACCATCCCGATGGCGCCCCAGGCCGTGACGTAGGGGTCGCTCGCCGATGAAGAGCTCGTTTATCTCTCAATTTGGGGCGAGGTACCCCCTCCGGTGAAACATCACCAATAAACCGATGATTCGGCCCCAAGAAATGGGGTGCACTTGAGTCAGGGGAAGGCCCCACTTACAAAACCACCGCGTGAGGAAAACGGGCGATGGGAAGCACAAGACGTATAGGAGATCGGGCACATGTATGGCCACGCACCCCTCCCAGGTGGATCTTTGGGGCACTCCACACCGTCCGTGCCCAAAATGTATCTTTGCCGAATTGATACTTCCACGAAGCTCCCCATCTCCGGGACCATCAACATCTTGGGAATATCGTTCAAATTGCATGGCGTCCACCCGGGTTCTACACGCAGTGGGGGGCCTCCTCCCCACCTGCCATCACCATTGCGGTGGCCCGTCGGCCCTACAGGTCTTTCGGCCCTCGAATCTCCGAGGGTTCGTCCACCCGCTCCGCATGATCTCGCCCGCACTCTCGAGGATTCATGTCTTCCTCTTCCTCTTGCTGACGATGTTGGGGCTCAGAATTTGGAACTCCCTCGCTGGAATCTTCTTGCCCCAGGCCAGGCCTATACACAACACCCTCTCGAAAAACAGTTACTGGTTCCAGATTGAAGATGGTGTGCGTCTGCTCTAGCGGAGTTTCAACGGAAGGAGTGTGACTTGAACTTGAGATCTGAACAACACTTGGACTTGGGGATGCAGTTCTTCGAACTGGGAAAAAAGAAACAAAAGGTTCAGAAGGGGGGTCTTCGATTTCTACCACCACACTATAACTATGGCTCCAACTATCTTCAAAGGAAGACATTTTATTTGAAAAGAAAGGATTTTTGAGAAAGTACCTACTTCTGAAGTCTCTGAGCTTTGAAAAGCCGACCCGGAATTTCTGCTCGGTCTCAACGGATTTAGCTTGGAAGATAATGGATGCGAAAGTGTAGAATGAAGAAGAAAAGAGGTATTTATAGATGCAATTCTCTCCAAAAATGAGACGCCCACTCGAAAAGACACGCCTTTTCAGTCTCAAAAGCCGTCAAAAGTGTCAGAAACGTCACGTTCCCACGCTCACGACAGATCGACGCACCTCTTCGGTTCCTGCGTAGAATTGGTTCAACCAGAAGAGGCCACGTGTCTGTCATTATGACACCACAATTAATGCGCCGCTGCAAGCATTTATCACTACATGCCAGGTGTCAGGGAAGGATGACTTTTGAGGTTTCCTCTTCCCCATTAAAGACTCATGATTAACATTAAAATTTAAATCCGAGTTCAGAAATTCTTTTCTCGGAATTAAACTTGGGGCCATTGATGACGCCCGAGTCGAGCCGGAAGAAATTGTTCCACGTGGCCATCCGAAGAGCGCATATCGAAGCCCACATGACGACGTGAACCGAGCCGATGACGTCAGCTGGAGTACCTGGTGACATCACTAGTTAGGCTCGGCGACTCCCGAGCCCAACTACCGAGCACAATTCCCGAGCCCGATTTTTGAGCTCAAGTTTTGGCGGAAAACGCGTACGCGGGAAATCCAAAGGATAATTATCTGCCCATGCTTAGTGCTCCATTAGCACCGAGGTCGCCACGTGTTAGAATGTGGTTAGGATGAATCACCAAGTGGCAAAAAACTTGGCTAACATGCGTGATTAGGAGAGGACATGTGTCGTTTTCAAGTTATTTACTAATTAGTACAAAGATGACTATTGAAAACCCACTTACTAGAGGGGTATAAAAAGCCTCGTTTAAGAGGAAAAAAGAGAGAAAAAATTCTAAGTGAAATAGCGCTTGTAAACGCACTTTGTAAAAAAAAGACCGACCCGACTTTCATTTCGGCATTATATAAAAAGCGAGAATCACCACGTATAAACGCTCATTACGCACATTTATATTTCCACATGTTAAACTTTTCATACATTCTGTTTATTGACAAAAACGCACGTCAACAACATATATGTCTTTATTTTTTCCTTCAATTATGCTAATGAAAAGTTCTCTTTCGCTTGTATTCCATTGTCGATACCGATAAGATTAATGGAATACATGATTATTTACTTGTCGAGTTTGATGGATCTCGTGCGAAACTAAAAAGCAAAGAAAAAGAGGCAGATGTAATTTAACTTATACGCCCAAGATGGGTTGGGTTTGTGATCGGTCCGATGACGGACAACGATGTGACAGAAGGCCTACTCATATTTTTATTGTATTATGTTGATTATATATATATGGCGTTGTGAAATTGACTTTATCATAAAATGTACACATCGTAACAATTAATGCAATTTGATAAAGGATGTTATAAAATTTGCAATGAAAAAATATTATTCGATCATCAGCACATGAAGCACACATTATTAAGTGGTTTTAAATCATCTAATTACATATATACAAAACCAAAAAATATATGGTGGCAATAATTGTATTTAAAGGTTGAATATAATATGTATATCTATTTCCTGTATTTTGCACATACTATTGTATTTGAAAAAATGAATATAATGTTAAATCTACATGTTTTACACATATTGTATTCGAAAAGCTGCATAAAATCTATAATCTACTTTTATGTTTTGTGCATGTTAATATTGTATTTAAGAAAACTCATCCGATTCTAACTAATCATAATGAGCGATTAGGCTCGATGAAATTAATTAACATAATAAGTACACACAAATATACCGAAATTTCAGTATATTATTTAAAGCTTATCTACATGATATTAATTAGATTCGAATTTTCTTATATGGTGGTTATGTTTTTCAAATTCTGTTAAATATCATCAGAAGTTAAATGTTTTGACTTTTGACTAATTAAGTGAAACGAATTAGTTAAGGCAGAGAAAAATCACAATTATTATTTATACACAAATTAAATTTCTTCATAAAATTAAAACACTAATTTGCAACAAATGAATATCATGATACGGACCTGATGAGCCTCTTCGTCCAACTCTGATCTAGACGTAAACAGTCGTCCTGAATGAATTTTTTAAAGCAAATTAACCATATAATTAGAGAACATGAGCTGCCTAAATAGATTACAAAATTTAAAAAGAGTAATGTCATATACATACATACATACAAATGTTCATATAAATCATATGGGAAAATTGGAAAATTGGTCCCAAACATTGGTCTATGTAGACTTTTGGTCCACTATTTTTGGTACATTTTGAAAAAAACAATTCAAAAATTGCACCCGAATTTCGCCGAAATTTGCAAAAATTGTGTACTCCTCCATGCAAAAACTGTTACTTAAATATTTCAATATTAATACTTAATAATTAATGCATCTGGTGTGAAATTCATTTAAAAATATTACCTACCTTGAGAAGAGGTGGAAAAAATAGCTGCAGAAAAGAGGAGAAAAAGAAGGCTAATCTTCTTCAGATGAATGAAACCCATCTTCTTTGTTAGAGTATAAGCTTCTAGAAGGAAAGTTAGTTATGGGAAGGCTGATCTTCTTCAGATGAATGAAACCCATCTTCTTTGTTAGAGTATAAGCTTCTAGAAGGAAAGTTAGTTATGGTTAAACATATTTGAGAGAAACCAAACTTGTTTTATTGATGATCAGTTGGGGTATATATACAGTGAAAGCAGGGGAGGGAAAGTTTGTTACTCTTAACAGAAATAACTACCAATCTGTTACATAACCATAACTAACTTTCCTTCTAGAAGCTTATACTCTAACATGCTCCCCAGGAACCAAACCAGGTAAGACCCCAAGAGAAAGTTTAGTGCACAGATTCTGAAAACAGACAGTGGACAGAGGTTTTGTGAAGACATCGGCCAACTGATCTTCACTAGGAACGAACCGAACATCAATCTCATTAGACCGGACCTTTTCCCTTACAAAATGGATGTCAATTTCGATGTGCTTGGTGCGAGAATGGAAAACGGGATTTTGTGCCAAAGATGTAGCACCAACATTTTCGGACCAAAGAACGGAGGAGATGAAATGTTGTAGCCAAGTTCGAAAAAGAGAGCCTTAACCCAAATTAAATCGATTGTTCTTTGCATCAAGAGCCCTATATTCGATTCCGTAGTGCAAAAACAATATTAGGTCGAGTCAATGTAAGATATTGCAAAGCACCTACAAAGTCTTCGAAAAGTGTGGCATCCGGAAGAGGAGGACTATCAACAAGCTTGAGTTTGATGCTAGAGCAACAAGGAGTAGCAATATGTTTGCAACTATCATGGAAGTTTTTACAAGGAGATCAAGAACATACTTGGCTCGATTGAGAAAGAGACCATGAGAGGTCTTGTGTGCCTGGAGCCCAAGGAAATAACTGACAAGGCCAAGATTCTTGAGGGAAAATTTAGCATTCATATCAGTGACAAGTTGCTGAATGAGAGTATTATCACCGCCGCTGATGAGTATATCATCAACATACACAAGAACTAACAGGAGAACTGAGCCCTTTTTGAGAATAAACAATGAGCTGTCTGAGGTGGAGTCTGTGAATCCATTAGATAGAAGAAAGCCTTTAAGCTTATCATACCAAGCCTTAGGAGCTTGTTTAAGCCCATATAAAGCCTTAGTGAGTTTGCAAACATGATGAGGTTGGGCAGGATCAACATAACCCATAGGCTGAGTCATAAAAACTGAATGGTGAAGATCTCCATTTAAAAATGCATTGTTAACATCCACTTGCTGAATAGGCCATCCAAAAGTCACAGCCAATGTGAAAACAATCCGAATTGTGACTGGTTTAACAACAGGACTAAAAGTATCACAATAATTAACACCTGCAGATTGTTGAAACCCCTTAGCAACAAGTCTAGCTTTATACTTGTCCAGACTACCATCAGCTTTGTATTTAACTCTGAACACCCATTTGTGATCCACCACAGACATGGAATCATCATAAGGAACCAATTCCCATGTTTTATTACGAATAAGGGCTGCAAATTCATCATCCATGGCTGCCTTCCATTTTGGCTCAGACAAGGCATGTTGTACAGTTAATGGTTCTAATGAAGAAGAAGTGGAAGAAAGAAAAAGTTTGGGCTTGAATATGCCAGCTTTAGACCTAGTCATCATTGGATGAGATGAAACTGGAGAGGGTACAGAGGATGTGAGAGGAATAGATGGAGATGGAGGTGCTTGAATTGGTGAGGCAGGAGCTGGAATTTCTGGTGAGGCAGGGGCTGGAAGTGCTGATGAGGAAGTAGAAGTAGGTGGAGAGGGATTAGAAGGAGATGAAGGTGGAGGAGAGGGAGGAAAACCTGGTGGAAATGGTAAGATAGGAAGAGAAGAAACAGACACAGGAGAGGGAGATGATGGAGTAGGCTGAAACAATGAGAGGTAAGGAAATTCCTCTTCATTAAACAACACAGACCTGGCAATGTATAATCTACCTGAAGGATGGAAGCATTTATACCCTTTATGACTAGAACTATAACCAAGAAAAAGACATTTGGAGGTTCTAAACTGAAGCTTGTGATTATGATATGGCCTGAGATATGGGAAGCAAGCACAACCAAAAACTTTAAGAAATGAGTAATCAGGTTGTGTGTGAAAAAGTAATGTGAAAGGAGAGACATTGCCAATGGAGGGAGAGGGAAGTCTATTTATTATAAAAGCCGATTGAAAAGGCATCCGTCCCGAGGAAAAGAAAGTGGTAAGGTTGCTCTTAAAGAGAGATAAACCAACCTCTCGTGATATGAAGGTGTTTTCTTTCAACCCTACCATTCTTTGATGTGTATGAGGACAAGAAAGTCTATCTTTGAATGCCAAGTTTTAGAAGAAGAGGAGATAAAGCTTTGAACTCCCCACCATTGTCAGTGTGGAGTGCTTTTATTTTGGAATTGAATTGTCTCTCAATCATTGTTTTAAATTGCACAAACACAGAGTGGACATCAGATTTAAGATGTAGAGGAAAGAACCAGGTGTATCTAGTAAAGTCATCCACAAAATGAACATAATATCTATAACCATTGCTTGAAACATGGGCTGGACCCCAGACATCAGAGTGGACAATTTGGAAAGGTGTTGTTGTTTTTGTTTTAATAGATGGAAAATGCATAGCATGTTGTTTACCAAGTTTGCATGATTCACAGAAGGCCAGAGTATTCAAAGAACAATTGAGCTTTAATTGTTTGAGTACATTATTCAAAGTGGCAGGGCAAGGGTGACCAAGCTTATTATGCCACAAGGTTACATTGGAAAGCTGAGACAAATTACAGCCAGGAATAACACTAGGAGAAGTACTAGCAGTAGAAGACAAAAAATTACAATGTGAAACAGCAGAATGAGAGGATGGTGACTGAGGAGAGATGTGAGACAAATCAAGTTGATAAAGTCCATCTTTAAGTGTTCCTTGCAACAGCACTCTGTGAGTCTTCTTGTCCTTAACAAGACAGAAAGATTCATGAAATTCAATATAAGCTGAATTGTCCCTTGTAAATTGAGAAATACTGAGTAAATTTTTTGTTATGTCAGGAACATAAAGAATGTTTTTAAGAACCAAGGGTGTGGAATGAGTGGAAAGTGAGGAAATCGGGAATAATGTAAGTACCAATGTGAGATATAGGGATTTGAGAACCATTACCAACAACTAGCTTTATCCTTGCCAAAATATTCGATCGCACATCCGTTTTTGAAGTTGTGATGTAATGTGATTAGTGGCCCCACTATCAACATACCATTCAAAATGCCGGAGAATGAGAGCCATGAGACGAGATCTCTCGGAGAAGAAGCCAAGAAGGCCCGAGTAACAGGAGAATTAGAATTAGTCTTTGGACCAACAAAGGATACATCAAACCTCTTAAAGCACTTAGAGGCAAGGTGATTGGTTTTGCCACATATTTGACAAGCGAGGCTTTCCTCTCGCCAAACCCGCCTCTACCTCTTCCTCTATGAAAAGTGTTTCCATTAAAACCACCTCGGATGTAGAATCGAGAAATTTCCTCTATCAAATGAATTTACACGTAAAAACCTCCTCTAGAACCAACAAACTGAGAATAGCCAGATTTTTGTTGTACCAAATTTGCAGAAAATGTGTGTGTATCGAAATGCAATTAAATTGTTCTTTGAAGTCTCATTTCATGAGTCCAAGAACAAACCAACCTCGACAAAGAAAGCGAATCAAGTCTAGATGTGAGATTGACAATCACCGATTCAAACTCGATCCAAGACCCCTAGGATGTACATAGCCAATTCCTCATCGCTTATTGGACTCCTGCTGCATTCATTCCATCGGCAATATTGCGCATTTTAAGAATATAATCATCAATCAACAAATCTCCTTTCTTAAGAGTTTGTAGCTGAAATCGTAAATTCATCACTCTAGCCTTAGATTGACTCCTATAGAGGCTGTCAAGTACACTCCAAAGCTCAGCAGAACTTGAGCACCGAGCAACATGGCCCATCATTGACTCAGTAATAGACGCAAGTAACCAGCTAAACAGAAATTGGTCCTTGCGACGCCATTGAACAAAAGCAGGATTAAGTTCAGAGGTTGAAGCAGTACCAGAAGTAGATGGCAAAAATTTGGACGGAGCAATAGAAGATCCAAGGAGAAGATCTTCAAATCCATGAGCGCATACCGTAGCAAGTACCTGTGCACGCCAATAGACAAAATTTCCACGATCCAATCGAACAGTGAGAGTAGTTAAAGTAGGAAGAACACAAGAAGATTCTGAGATTGCCATGAATTCAGTGAGAGAAACCAAAAACGAAGACCACCGGAAAATGAACAGTGATGCTCGCCGGAAAAATTACGATCAGGAGAAAATGACTCTCTCGATACCATGCTAATGTTATCTATATTAAACATATTTGAGAGAAACCAAACTTGTTTTATTGATGATCGATTAGGGTATATATATACCGTGAAAGCGAGGAAGGAAAGTTTGTTACCCTTAATGAAATAACTACCAATCTGTTACATAACCATAACTAACTTTCCTTCTAGAAGCTTATACTCTAACATTCTTCTTCTTCATCAACAGGATTTTAATTTTCTTTAAAACAAATCCAAGGCAGAGAAGAGGGTTTTTAGCTTTTCTGGCTGCCAACCATAAAAGAAGACATATATATAGTGCTGTACTATATATCCTTTTAAATATATATAGTTGCACAAAAACTACGAATTCAATCTTACCATAAAATAAAACTTAAAGGGTAAATCTGGAAATGTACTTTTTTTCCTTTCTAAATTCTAAAGAATGTTATCCTTTTAAGCTTTTACTCCCAAAAGTACCAAACTGAGAGTAGATGGACATAAGCCCCATGGGTTGGCTTGGTGGTGAAGGGGTTGTAATTTTGAGATACTATGTTTGAATTCTGACTAAAGCAAAATGTTGGAATTGGATTTGTCTCACTCTTTCTCCAGAGATTAGAATCCTCTTTCGGAAGAAAATTCGGATATTTCATAGTCTTAAGGAAATGTGAGGTGCGTATACCCGAATGTTGTGAAATAGTACTCTATATGAAAGAAAAAAAAAAGAAAGTAGAGGGACATCACTTTATTGTTGTTGGGTGGCACTAAGCCACTAAGTCTTAGCAGTTAGTGGGATAAATGATTAATTTATTCAATACTAACTGTAAATCATAAAGCATGTTAATTATTTGGGAAATAACCCTAAAAACAAATATAGAATAGAGGCATTATTGGAATACATTGAGCTTAAAAAAAGAATTGTTGCGAGGTGTTTAATTGTTTATTGGACCCACAAAACAGAAAAAAGAAAACACTTGAGTATGCACAAAATGTAGCATAGATTCGACCAAGCTATCGATTTAGCTTGCAATCTCATGTTGGATTGTGTGTGCCTGAACAGAAAAGAAGGACAAGGATTAACATATATAAAGTATGTAGGAAGTGTGATTATATAATAGCATGAAAATGGGGTAACTATAATTGATTTAATGACCCAAATTTTATAATTATAATCACAGTCGTAAGTTGTTAGAAATTAGAATGTTGGTCATTTTATGTTGTTGGTAAAAAAATTAAGTAGAATTAAAGGCTAATTCCATGTTTTCTGTGGGAAAAATATGTGGCTATACGATTTTTGGCTTGGTTTGATATTGCAATTTATTAGATTATGAATGTTTGAATTAATGAATGACATTATAATTCTGTTTGTGTAATTAATTTGGCGTAATTTGCTAGAAAAGTACGTATTTTAAAATACTCTGATTTAATCAAAATATGTCAATTATGTGTTGTACCTGTACTTAGAAAAACTACTTAATCCACTTACCCATTCATTGGAAAAACTTAACCTACTTACCCACTCGAGAGTTGAAAACAGATAATAAAAAACCATATTATATATAAGAATTGAATATCTTTTCACCGTTCATATATGTAGAGACGCTCAATTTTCCCGCAAACACAATGCCTTAAATCTCTCTCTCTCTCTCTCTCTCTCTCTCTCTCTCTATATATATATATATATATATATATATATATAGGGAGGTGGTTATATGAGACCACCTCATATGGTGAGTCCATAGGAACCAATCATAGTCACATATCTAGATTTTTCAATGGCTGCGATTTTAGAGCTAAAATTTGATTAAATGTTTGGTAATTAGAGAAAGGGGTAAATTAGTCATCCTCCAAACTCACCCAACATTAACGGGATTCTCGTTTTATTATTATGATCACACAATCTCTTCCAAATCGATCTGAAAAAATAAGCGTGAACAAATCACTTTCTTCTTCTTCAAACGCTTTTCATGGTAGAACGAGAACCGGTCTCCTCGCTAGAATAGAACACCATTTTTTTGCGTCATTTTTTAGAGAAACAATCGCATATCGCGATGCATGCGAGAAGAGAGGAACAACATATTTGAAGAAGGATTATACACATCGCTTGGAGAAGGTATGTATGATATTCCTCATATTTTGTAGTTATAAAATCAATATCGTATGTAATGTGTATATCTATAAATGATTATCACTACAGATGATGCTAATATGCAACACAATTCATAATGCTAAAAAAACTCTCAAAAAAAATTTTTGTAGTCATAAATGTCGCATATGAAGGTAATGGTTGTCGCTTATGTAGTATCGCCGTCGCTTATGAAAAGCATTACTTCGTTAGAGTATTAAAAATTACAAAAATTATCATGAAAACATACTCTCAAAAATCCCGCATGTGAATAATTAATTTGTTGCTTTTGAAGATAAGAGTTTCGCTTATGTAATATTGTTATATTGCTTGTAAACACATGTGTATTTCATGAAAATATGATTGCTTATGAAGAAACCGAGTAGTGCATATTAACAAGCAATATAATGCTAAAATAACTTATTGTTACATATATGCCAGGGAGAATATACCTCGAGAGCATGAATATACCTCGAGAGCAACTTGAAATAATATGGCCAAATCGTTGGTTTTGATGTTCGAATAAGTACAACAAAAAATCGCTGGTCCGGTGAAATAATATGTGTACAATACATTGTATGCAACAAATAGAGGTTCAAGAATGTTACCAAATCACGAAAGGGGATAACAATAAATCTAACGATACCGGTGAAAGTTATGAAACCAGACACAGAACCTCCGGATGAGTCGGATGTATGAACAATCCGTATGCAACAAACTTCAAGTACATAAGCAATGTATGAACAATTCGTATGCAACACAACTATATTAAGCTTAAAATCGCAAAAAGTTATACATAAGCATCCTCATACATTACATATGCAACAAATCTGTACTACATAAGCAAGAATTGCAATATGTAAGAATACTTTGATGATATAAAAGCATATTGTTTGGAAAATAATTGTTATCTCTTTGTAAGCACCAACATGCTTCTTCATATGCATACAAAATATCCTTCACAAGCAACATACCTATTTAACATTCATAAGCCCCATCAAATTTGTTGTATTGCATATCTACACATGCATCAAACTAAGTCTACATTAGCATTGCATGTACAGATGAAACAATTTGCTTATGTAGAATAACACAATTGCATATATAATATTTATATATGAAAAAAGTTAGATATACACCAGAATAACCATCCCATAAACTTTACACATAAAAAATTCGTAAATACCTAAAAAATAGAAAATTTACGATCCTACCTACATGTTTATCAAAATATTTACAACATGACAACATAAAACAAAAACCGCATAAAAGTATCTTGTTTGACATAGAGTTACAATATCGAAATCAAATTCCTACAAAAAGCCTTAGATCACAACTTCTTCATCCACTATACTTTTTTTTCTCGAGCAAATTCTCCGCCTTGTGTTCGTTCGTGTCAGCCAAAGTAATAGCAGCGGAGTACTTCGTCTGCAACATGGAAAATTATGCAGAAGTTTTCTTCTTCAACCCACTATCCCATTCCTCATTCCTCCGCCCATGTATATTTCCGTAGTCGGCCAATACTTTAGAATTCAGCATATATAACTCGCAGCTGAATATACAACCTTTGGATAAAATATTCGAGCAAATATCCTGCGCCGCAAAAGTCACAATGCATGTGCATCAAAACAACTTCATATGCACATATTTTCAACTACATAAGCATTTAATTAACACTACGCATGCAACACTACTACTAAAATCTAATCGATGAAAGATTCGCATGCAAATAGTAATACCTTCATAAGCGAGAATTACACAATTACACAAGCGTGCAAACAAAAACATACATAAATAGTAGAATTGATGTAGAGTCAAAGTATTCAAAGATTTCACAATCACCATAAACAAACTAAATAAGCAACCTTAACAACTACCAAAAGCAAATGAAAAAAAGGCCACAATCATATTTATGAACACCAAAAAAAAAAAACCAATGTGCAAACCGATATGAAAAACACACAATATCAACCCCAAAAATCATCCAGAACAACAAAAAACATAGATTAAAGTTGTAAAAATCGAACGAAAAATCACGAACTATGAACCTTCATAAACCCTATAAAACTGGCAACTACCTACAAATCGAAACATTCGAAAACACAATCGAGAGAGATGAAAACTTACCTTCAAAACAACTACAAACCCTTCGAAAAATCAAACTGGAAGACTGAAAGTCGGAATCGAACTCGAAGACTGAGAGAGGGAATGAAAAAGTTTTTGAAGCTGAATCGGTGGAGAGAGAAAGGGAAGAGCAGAGACGTGAAGAGTGGGTGAATCCACGTGAAATAGAGAATGAAATCTCAATAACTGATTCTACAATGCAAAATGACCACCCTACCTTTCTTAATTGCTGAAACAAAAAAATAAACATAAAAAACCCCTAAAAATCTGGACCACCCAAAATTATTGATCTATGGTTAGAACGTGTCCCCATGGACTCACCCCAAGTAGGAGGACCTATTTGATCCATATCCTATATATATATATATATATATATATATATATATATATATATATAGGGGATCCCGTGAGACCACCCTCCTAGGTTAGTCCATAAGACTAAATCTACACCATCCAAATAGTAAATCAATGGCCAAGATATATTACAATATATACAACATTTCATAAGTAAGTATACAATGAAGGGATAAAATAGGAATCCAGGAAATTAAATATAGTAACCGCTTCCTAAAAATTAGGGATGTGATTTTGTATTGATCACGTCCCCATAATCAAGCGATTCACCTTTCCTTTCTCTCTCTTCCCATTCGAACCTGCAATTTATTCAAATATGTCAACAAAATCGTGCAACAATTAATGAAAGTATACAAGTACACTAAACTAACTATACATTAAAACATTACTAAGTATACATAAACAATTAACTAAGTATACAATTACACTAAACTACCTGTACATTAAAACTTTACTAAGTATACAGAAACATTTAACTAAGTATACAATTACATTGAACTAACTATACATTAAAATAATACTAAGTATACAGAAATATTTAACTATGTATACAATTACACTGAATTACTTATATAACTAAGTATACAATTCCATTGAACTAAGTATACAAATCCACAGAACTAGGTATACAAATTTACTAAATTACTTACTAAACTACTTATATAACTAAGAATACGATTCCACTGAACCAAGTATACAAATCCACTAAACTAAATATACAATAAAACATGACTAAGTATACAAGTCCAATGAACTAAGTATACAATAAAACGACTGTTCACAAATATGGCGGAAATAAGTATCAATTTTGAAAAAAATACTTGAAGTTGATGATTTTTCCTCCCTAAAAATCGGAATCGAAAAGTAGGATCATGTTTCCTTAAAAATAGCTAATAACTTTCCAATTAACATAACTAATTAAATATAAAAGTATAATTATACCCTTATATGCCTAAATTAACTAAAATGATCTACACCATCCAAAATTTTAAATCAAGAGTCCATAAGTGTTCTTATGGACAAACCTAAAGGATTGGTCTCATTTGAACCAATCCCTATATATATATATATATATATATATATATATATATATATGGGATGGTTCCAATAGGACACCCTTATATAAAGACGGTGGGGATTCATCCAAACCGTTGATATTTTCCAATTGAGAGTCCAAATTTAATGACCGAAAATTAGATTAATAATTAATAATTAAAATTACTAGGGGTATTTAAATCTTAAGATTGAATCGCTAAAATCACGTTCCTAAAATTTAGGGGATGATATGCACAAAATCGATCAACAAAATCCTTCCAAAAATCGTGTATATTTAGTTAAATCACTATTTTACTGTATATTTAGTTCAAAAATCCCGTATCTTTATTTTAATATTACTGTTTAATTTAAAATGTTTAACTGTATACATATCAAATTTTATTAAGGTGTATATTTAGTTCAGTAATACCGTGTATTTACTTTAATAGTATTGTGTAATTTAAATATTTTACTGTATGTATATCAAATTTAACTACAATGTATGTTTAGTTCAATAATAATGTGTCTTTACTCTAATAGTACTGTGTAATTTAAAATGGCTTACTGTATGCATGTCAAATTTAATAGAATTAAATTATACAACAAATACAACATAAATATACAGATAAAGTAAAACAAATTATACAACAAAAACGATATAAATATACAGATAAACGTTATAAAAAATTCACTCGATTTAATAGAATTATATTATCCAAAATATAACATATCCCTGAGAATTAATGGACCAATCTTTTCAATCCCAAAACCAACAAACTTGAAATTCATCTGAACATTCGTAAAAATCCAAAATTCTCAACAATAATAAACTCTCGAACCCCATCTCGAAAACAACATCTTAGGCTTAACATTTGCATCCCTCGCCCCACTACTCGTAAGTTGTCTTTTTGGTTGTCCTCTGGCCGTCTTCGACAAATTAGCAACTGCAATTAACAAGACAAAAAAATATTATCATTCCAATTCAGCAAAATACAATGACAAATACAGTAAATTTATTCTAACACTACACAAACATGTGATGACAAATACATTAAAATTGTATTATATAATTACCATGTAAATTAAGATATGTTGAAAACATACACAAAATTGTATTGTACAAAAACAACAAAAATGTATTAAACAAGCACTAAAACTAAACTAAGTATATAACAAAATTATATTCCTAGAGATACGAAAATCATTAAACAACCAATTTAAAAAAATACACACATAATTGACAAGCTTAAAACATCAAAAGTATACTAAAAATACACACCACCATCCGAAAAAAAAAACCGAAACAACCTTTTTCCCAAAAAAAAAAAATCAGAATTTGATGAAAAACTATGTTGAAAGCGGGCTTAAACACCCAAACAAACATTCACACATGATAAGTACAGTAAATTTATTTTAACACTACACAAACATGTGATGACAAATATATTAAAAATGTATTATATAACTACCATGGAAATTAAGCTATGTTGAAGACCCAAACCCCATTTTTTTCGACCAAAACCCGCTTTTTTCATCACAACCAACAACTAAAGTACATCAAAAACTGGAAAACCCCAAAAAATTGAGTCAAACTATTAGAACAACAACAAGAACAAATTCACCAAAACAAATACCATCTCATTAAATATCAAAAACTAAAAATAAATCTCATAAAAAAACACAACCCATATTTTTGACACAAGCGAAAATAAAAATACTAAAGATCGAAACCCAAAAAATCGAATTTAACCACTAGAACTCAAAAATCGATGAAAATCGAAATAGAAAACCCTAGAAACATGTTTTTGGCTAAATAGAGATAAATATATTCACCTTTATGGTAGGTCGAAATTGTCTTCCATCGCCGCACCAATTTTGTGTGATCTTATATTATCGTTTCTTCGCAAAGACTCTTAATTGTCGCTTTATCATCTACGACTTCTTCTTGTTGAAGGACGGTCACAATATCGTACCACCACCATTCCAAGCAAATCCCGACATAGCTCGGACGGCCAAAACTTAAGAAGCGGGCCGACGCCGCCTACACCGTCCCCATTTCCACTCCCATTTCCCATAAACACACACATACCCCATCATCAAAACCATAATATGCAAATTAGAGGCACCCCCACCCCCATAACCATCACAAGAACATAATTAAAAGGTGTATGAAACACCACGGCCATTAGAGTGCACCACATTTGTGGCACTGGCGTTTTTTTTTTGGGGATTATTGGGTTTGATTTGGTAATATTTGAAGCCCCTTAAACTCGGGAACTGAAAAAGGAAAATTAAAACTTACCTTCTATACTCAAATAAAAAGACAGATTTACCCCTAATTAAAAATCCAAAAATAAGATAAATTACCTATTTGACCCCCCTAAAAATCCTGCATTAACTACTTGCCTAAAATAAAAGGATTAATCTGAGCCATACAAAATATCAATCCAATGGCTATAATAAATCCCCACCGTCTCAAATAAGGGGGGGGGAGGGTGTCCATTTGATCCAATCTCTCTCTCTCTCTCTCTCTCTATATATATATATATATATATATATATATATATAAAATAACAGAAGTCCGGAACTTTTATTTTCCCGCTCTTTTTGCTAATTATATTAGGAAACAATTGTAAATATTATAAATGGTAATTATTATAAATTTTTATATTAGGAAAATCGTTGTAATTATTTAAATTAGGAAAATATTATAAGAAAAGATTGTAAAATGTATTCTTACTTTATATGTATATAAATTAAGAAAATATCATAAATGGTATTCCTATTTTATATGTATAACAATTAGGAAAATTTTATTTAATGGTATTCCTACTCTACAGTATCAATTATATTTACATATAATATATAGATTTTAAAAATTATAAATAATATTTCATCATAATGTATATTGGTATATGTCAGTTCTTCTTAAATATATATTACAATGATGTGTTGATTCTATGCATTATATCTTCATCAAATATATTATTTATTTGTTTCAATGGTGTCGATGCAATTTTGTTCAATATAATATTAATTAATCGAGTTTTAAATACTGATGACTATTCAAACTTTTCGAAATTATTTAATAATAGTTAAAATAGACGAATTATGGTTTTATGTATCTTTCACCATTGAATTAATAATTGATTTTTTGTTCAGAGATTTTTTTGGCATCTTATTATTTATACTAAATCCTCTTATTTTTATACTATTTAAATTGCATTAGAGAAAACTTTGATATTGTTGATCCTCATACTAACAATTTTCTCACAATATATTTTGTGTCAATATTTTTATGTCAACATACATTTTTTGTTCATATATATAAACTTCTATCACTTGCCAACATTGTTTTTGTTATTAGTTTTATAGTTTTGATTCTCGCAATTATTGTTTTGTTTTGATTCGACAATTTTTTTTTGGTTATTAGTTTTATAGTTTTGATTCGGCAATAAACTTCTATCTAGTTATTGTGATGACTTATTATATTGTTTAATTAGAAATTCATTACAAATTGTAATTACATTAAATTTTTGTGTGTCGTCTTCCATGCAATTTTTTTGTGTCGGTAATAAATTTTTTTCTCGTTGCCAAAATCCATTTATTGGGCCGCTTGTCGACCTTGGCTTCTAGAGTCGCTTGTCTATCCGGGCCTAAATTCCTCATCTTCGGATCACCTATCGGCAGTAAGATCGATATTTAGGTGATGGCATGCATGTTTGGGATCGATGTCGGGACGCCTGAGTGATTCCATGCGAAGACGCCCAAATTATTGCCCGAAACTCAATAAGATCCGACCGCCCGGAGTGGCTCTTGCAGATTATGACCACCAGAGCTATCGCCCCACGTGTTGCTTATCCACATCTACTATGTCGATATCTTCAACTCGTTCGGTGTGTTTACGTTTCTTGCTCTACCCTTCTTTTTTTTTTTTTTGCAAGAGTAGCTTTTCCCGCTCGATGATCGATTCTTTTCCAAGCCGCATGCATGGATCGGTTTCTATCAAGTTTCCCGCTCGGTCTTCCTATTCGATGTCCTACTCGGTGGCGTGCATGGATCGGCTATCAAGTTTCTGACTTGCTGGACTCTCCTTTTTCAATCACATTTATTTATGTTGGTCTGAGCTTAAGAGAACATTCCCTTGACTCTCGCTGATTTCCCTTGTGAAAACCTTCCCCGTCTGAAGTTGGGAATTTGATGCGAAGGGTAGACCGAGACGGCCGCTTCGATTGATAAGCGTGGTCGTCCGATGATAACATTATACTCGGAATCAAAATTAATAATTTTGAACGTAGTTATAACCGTCCTCTTATGCGCCCCCTGGTTGAGCTGTATGGATAGATCTACCTCACCAAGCGGACATCCTTCCTCCCCCAAAGCCCATAATACCATCATTGCGGGGGGCGAAGATAATCGCGTCAACGTTCGCCTCTTAGAAAGCCCGGATGTAAATCATCAAGCATAACTTCCTCGAATCGACCAGGATCCTATGTACTTTGGGATGTCCAAGATCGACGTATTTGTTATGACCAGGGGGTCGAGAATGGGGATCCATCGAGTTGGTTTGCATCCCGATAAAAGAAAGTGAAGTATCATGTAGGTCGGTGATGAGAATCCAATCCGAAGGATCCGAGCAATACCAAATGCAAGCTATCTCGAGTTCTTGAAGACTATGTAATTGAGTTCTTGAGTTCTTGTATTTGTTTATCATAGATTATGTGTTAATTTCCATTGTTTTAAGTCATTTGAGTGGCCAAGTTGATGTTAGAGGCCACATATATTAAGTCTAGAGTCATGTTAGTTAATCATGGGTCCAAATGAAGCATTGACGATTGAAGAACAAGAGGTTTCCTTCAAAAACGCCCAAGCGCGTCAACGATTTTTAAGATCGCATAGTTTAGTATTTTGGTCATAACTTTCTCTACAAAATTTATATTGAGTGATTCAAGATGCTATGAAAAGCTAAGAGAAAGGGTTACAACTTTAGTGAAGACCTGAAGAGCTAATTCAAACTCAAACGGATGAAAAAGAGGCCAACACAGCCTGGTCATGTTCACAAGCATGACCGTGCTCGGCAACATGACCTTGCCGTGTCAAACAACACGACCGTGTTGCAGGATTGGTTTTGGTTCCGAATTACAGTGGGAACACGGCCTAGCCGAGTCCTATGACACGGCCATGTTCGGGAGCCGCGTTTTTGAGTTCTGACTAGTTTTTATTTTCTTTTTTGATTTTTAAGTTGTTTCCTAGTTGGTTTAGGGTTTGTTTTCAGTTGCCTATATAAGGCAAACACTTGTTTATTTTTTCATAAAAACATTGCTATTGAATATTTATTAGAGATTTTTCTCTTCAACCCTTTGGGTTATTCCTAGAGCTTCAAGATTGTTCATCTTGTTGCGATTACCGATTTATCAAGTGAACTTACACATTCGTTTGTGGCATCTATGCATACCGAAGATCTTGCTTTTCTAAGCAATGGGTCGAGGTTTCCACCAATCTTTAACCGAACTAGTGAAAATCTTGGGTTAACAACATATTGTTGTTGGGTCGTATGCACGCTTATTATTGCTGCGGTTCACATCGATGGCATCGAGCCATCTAGCAAAGTTAAGTCTATCCTTTTTTTTTTTATCTTTATTATTTTCCAGATTTTCTTATAAACCCTAGTTCTTCAAGGGTACAAAAAATCAAAATTTAGAAAAAAATTAATACTAGAAATTTGATTTTGTGATTTCTTGGGAGCGTGAGATTTTTTTTTTTGGGGATTGTTGTTGGTATTATTGTACATGTTTATGCATCATGTTTGAAGAAAAGAGACAACCGTTGGATCTAACCAACAAATTACACATGGAGATAATTGAGGTCTTACGAAGAAGATGATGTTAGAGATGTATGGGGAGGGTGAAGATAGTAGTACCCAAAAATATGAGACTGGATGTGAAGGCAAAGGCGTGTAGATCCACGTTTTGCGTCGATTTTTAAAAGTGTGATTAATAATTGTCAAGCCGGAGATGGATATTGTAAAGCGAGTTGGAGGATGTTCCTGAAGTACTCTATCCTATGAAAGGGGATATGTTATCATTGGATTTTGATGATATGTTGAGTATTGATCCAACAATTGAATCTAATGATTCATTAGAAGTTGAATTTAGTGGGGTGATGAGATACAAAATTCGGCGGGTGAGCGACAACAAAATTATGAAGCCAAAGCAATGAGAGATTCAAAGAGAAAAAAATTGAGAGTCCGTGAAGGGTAGAAGTGTTCTTCGAGTGATGGCCGAGAAAAGGGTGATTAGTAATTTTGAGTGGGCCGAAAAAATGGGGGTAATGGCCATTGAGGTAAAATTCGAGGAGAATCTATATTCATGGCAAAATAGAAGAGTGATACTAGGAATAAGTTTTCATGATCTAACACTTTTATCTTTGTTTTGCCTAGTATTATTATTTCTTGGTTACAGGATTATGGAAAAACGGATGAATGTGCATGCCGTTTAACATTTGATCCAGGTGGATTGACATGATCGTTCAATCTTTGGGGTCCAACGTTTGGATTCGAGGACGAATCCCTTGCAAGAGGATGGGAATGATGAGAATCCAGTCACGAAGGATCCGGGAAATACCAAATGCAAGCTATCTCGAGTTCTTGAAGACTATGTAATTGAGTTCTTGAGTTCTTGTATTTGTTTATCAAAGATTAGGTGTTAATTTCCATTGTTTTGAGTCATTTGAGTGGCCAAGTTGATGTTAGAGGTCAAGTACAAAATTAGGTGTTAATTATGGGTCGAAAGGAAGCACTCGACTTGTATCAAAGAACAAGAGGTTGCCTTCAAAAACGTCCAAGCACGCCAACATTTTTCAACACTAACATTATTTAGTATTTTGGCCATAACTTTCTCTACAAAATTGATATTGAGCTGATTGAAGATGATATGGAAAGCTAAGATAAAGGTCTACAACTTTCATGAAGACCCCATGAGCTAATTCGGACTCAAATGGACGAAAAAGAGGCCAACACGGCCTGGCTCCGTGTTCACGAGGCGAACGGCCAGGTTCGGCAACACGGCCGTGTTGCAGGATTGGTTTTGGTTCCGAATTACAGTGGGGAACATGGCCTGGCCGAGTCCCACGACACGGCCGTGTTCGGGAGTCGCATTTTTGAGTTCTGACCAGTTTTTATTTCCTTTTTTGATTTTTTTTATCCTTTTTTTTATTTTTAAGTTGTTTCCTAGTTGATTTAGGGTTTGTTTTGGTTTAAGGTTTGTTTTGAGTCGCCTATATAAGGCAAACACTTGTTTATTTTTTCATAAAAACTTTGATATTGAATATTGATTAGAGATTTTTCTCTTCAACCCTTTGGGTCTTTCCAAGAGCTTCGCGATTACCGACTTATCAAGCGAACTTACACATTCGTTTGTGGCGTCTACGCATACCGATGTTCTTGCTTTTCTAAGCAACGGATCGAGGTTTCCACCAATCTTTAACCGAAATAGTGAAGATCTTGGGTTAACAACATATTGTTTTTGGGTCATACTTCCTTAATTTCAGCAACACGAACCCGTTGTCTGATATTTGTGGCCTCTCTGACCTTGGCTTTTCTTTTACGGATGGACTGGTTATCTTCATCACTGTTGGTATTGATCAATGTCAAAATTTCTTGCCCAACATTTTCATTAACAGGGGCTAGATGGGCTGGATTAGCCAGCCACTCCGGATTTGTTCCAAAAGAGAGGTGGTGGTGGTGGAAGCTCTTGAACATAACGTTTTAGTCCTCCTCTTTGGACTAGTCTCATGATTTCTCGGATGATATCATGGCATTCGTTGGTCTCATGCCCTATTGATTTGTGATAACAATAATACTTATTGCCGTCCAGCTTAGACGGATCCAGTTTCAACAGTTGGGCTGGCGGTAGCAAGTTTAGGTTCTTGATATCATTCCAAATTGTAGACAAAGTATGAGTCAAGTCTTTTCATCGTTTCCACCTCTGCTGGGACCTCCTGGTATGATTTATAGCCTGGTGGAACTATCGAGAGAATGATTTGAAATCGAGCCCGACCGGATGGGGATCTTTCTTGAAATTCTTCTTGGTGCTTTGTTGTCTGTCGGTTGGTAGATCGGCCATAGCTTCTTCTATGCATATGTGCCATTCTCGCGCGAATGAGAATTCCTAGAAAGTGGTTGCCCTCGACTCGTGAATGGCATACATGAAATGAGATTGGGGAGCGAGCCCGGAGATGGTCTGTTATATGCGTTGCATCATCCGAGAACGGTTCCATTTTGTGGACTGCTTGTTGAATCGGAGATGTATCCTTTCAAGTGACTCATCTTTACCCCGCTTAATGTTCACGAGAGAATCCTTTGGAGCTACGCGAATTTGGATGCCAAGAAGTGAGTGGTGAAAGTTGGCATCAAGTAACTCCGTGAGAGAATGAAGCCTTGAGGTAAAGTTCAGAACTAATGATAGGCTCGGTCGTCCAAAGTTAACGGTAATGCCCTACAAAGAATGGCGTCGCTTGGACCGTACAACTCTGTCCGTGCCAGATATTTGTGGATGTGAGTGGGGGGGTTGATTTCACCATCATATAAATCAATTTGAGGAACTTTAAACTTCGCGGGAGAGAGTCGCTAAAATGTGAGGAGCAAAATGTGATACAACATCCGACCGAGGTAATAAGGGACTTGGCTGATAGGGAGTGACATCCGGTGTCTCTTCCAGCTCGTTCAGGCAACGCCACAGGCGGCGTATTTCTGCTTCTCTTTCATTAACCAGGCTGGGATCTTGAGCCCGGTTAACTCTTGGTTGTTCTCGATTATCGGGAAACTGAATTCTGGACTGAATAGATTGCAAGGGCGTTGCCGAATAGGGTCCGGTCCCAAGCATCCGACAAACACTGAACGAGCTCGGCGGGGTCAATGGAGTAAAGACGATGATTCCTCCACTCGACTCTGCTCCCCCACCTCGTCTCGTTGTCTTCTTCTATCATGCCTCTCCTCAGGTTGTCCATTTCAGGAGTCGACCTCTTGGTTTTCTTGGTTCAAGGAAACTTGGTTTTGCGGGTTACGTGGTGGATCCGCCTGCGGAGGGTCTACCGGTGAGGGAGGTTGAATTTGTTGCTAAGTGTTTGCCGTTAGTGCTTGGGTGATTAATTGGTTCATTTGTTGGATAAAACTCGGGATTTGTGAGAAGTTGTGTAATAGGTAATAAAATCGCTCCCCCAAGCCCTATTGGAGGTATATGTTGGCCATTTTGAGGGTTTTGGGTGTCTTGTGGTCTATCTTCTTGCCTATTTCGGGGTTTCTCAAGTTTTCACTCATTTTAATTGGTGGAAAAGACAGTTACCTTAGTGAATTGTTTGGAGCTCTTCGAGTCTTGATCGACCAAACGAGCCCTCCTTCTAGTGTCAATTTGGTGATGTGTTTTTCCGATCAACAAGCAAAGAACTTAAAGTATTTGACTTGGAAACTAAAATTGAACACCGGAAATAATATTAAGTGGTTGAATCGCCATTTTTATTAATGATGTCGAGTAGAGCGTGTCGATGGGCTTTTTACATTGAATTAGAATTTTACAAGTTATATCGTGTATTTTATCCCTTGTCCTTTTCCTAATAAATGTGATTTATTTATACTAACACAATTAGTGGGCTAATCATCATTATATTTAAGATAATAGTGGGACACTTGTCCTCTCCCTAGTGTGCATGGGGCGCATGTTGGCCATGTGTTGAGAGGTGCTTGTTGACTTGTCCCGTTGACATGTAGTATTGTGGCACCTTAGTCACATCACCGGTGTATTTGATCCATTTAATGGGGAATGTTGAGTGGAGCACTCACTCGAATTGTTTTTGTTGTAGTGGGTTGGGCTCGGCTCGATCATCTCAGCTCGGCCCACGTCACCTGGTCGGTCCACGTCATCCTGGACGGCTTACGTCATCATCACCTGAATGGCCACATGGATGTATTTTCTTCTAGCCTAGCTCGAGTATCATTAGAGGCCAAAAAAATTCAAGGGTGTATTTGTTGCTATAGTTGTTGGTCCATATATGCAACATAAATTTTACTGATCTATATCTATATATTAATAAGATATTATTTATTTTAATTTTAAAAAATAAGTTGCCAATAATGTGATTTTAAACTTCACTCGAAAACTTTCATACATATAAATACATTATTCATACTTATAAACATATGTCCATTTAGCTGATGTGGGACATTACAAGGTCCATGGTATGTCTTCTTTAGTCATCTTCACCATGTTTGAGAGCACATAGAGCTTAAATGAACTCCTCTTCTTCATGTGGAGAGCAAGCCATAAAACGGATAAATTGTCATCTTTATTCGGATTCACATAAGTTTTTCTCAACATAGCTAAGTCTACCTGTTGGGACAGTGGCATAGCCAGCCAGCTCTATTACCCCTAGCCCAATATGTTTTTCCCCCTAGCCCAACTATTTTTCCCCATTAAAAAAATATATAATTTTTTTTACCTTGAAAAATGAACAAAAATTATTTTTTTTTGGGGGAGGCGGGGCCCAGGAGCCCCTCCACCCCTGGTTGGGGAAAAATGATATTTAATTAATTAATATATAATTCGATTTATATATATTTATTTAATATTAATTGCCCAATGTGCACTTAATAAATAAACCGCCCAATGGTGTTTGGGAACTAGCACATAGGCCGATTTCACTTACGCGGATCGCCCAAAGGTCGAATTATCCTACACACGGCCCACGGGCCCATCTCCCAGTATAAAAAGGTCCATCATATTATCCGTAAGCTAAATAATTCATAATTCTCCTACGCATTTAATTCAAAAGATTCGTTTCTTGTCTTATTCTCTCGTTCACCATGCCGACTTGAGCGTCGAGGGGCCTCCCGGGCGACCTCGAGGCCTTCTAATGCTTGTGCATGTGTGCAAGCAAGTTTCGATCTAAGGAACTTCCAACTCTCGAGAGAAGAAGACTTGAAAACTTCCCAATCGGAAGAGAATTTGGGTCAACCGTGGTGACTTGGAGTGATCTCGACCTAAAAGCGACATTATTTTGGCACTGTCTGGGGAAATTGTCAAAGTACACGAAGATGCAAACTCGGTCGCATCCAATGTGAAGTTTGATCTCAATCTGCAGGCCGTGGGGCTGGAGACCAGCAAGAGGAACGACCGCCCGGAAGGTGGGGAGCCAGCCCTCCTCCTCCTCGGGAGGAGTGCCGCGCCTTCCTCCATTCATAAGAGGGATGTCGCCCTTTCTCCCGAGAGGCTCCGCCCTCGAAGAAATTCGCCTACCTCAAGAAGCCTTACGAGCAAGCCGGACCTCAAGGCTACTCACAAACATTCAATTTTGATGATGAGCCAAGCTTTCAAGACTCATCATCTTCCGATGACGCCCGATGGTGCAAATGAGGAACATCAAATTCATTTAGCGAGAATCTACTAAGGCCGAAGAAGTCATAAGACAGTTGAGGCTCGATCGATTGGCCAAACCACTCACCAAGGCCAGTGAATCGGTAAATGCCCGACAGCTCCCAAAGTCTATGCAAAGAAACCCCACCAACCGGGCACATCACAGCACGAGTAACGGTGGAATCTATACCATATGTCCTGATGATGCATTTGAAGAAACTTTCCCTTTCTCTATTGAGCTGCCAACTTGATGAAGAAACAACTCGAGAGCAAAGCGACACTTCAACGTCGGACCACCCGATTATTCCTACGTATATTATCGTTCAAAGAGACTTTAATTTTGGTGTTGCTTGGCCGCCACCGAGACCGAGGTGACAACCGAGGCACGCGAGGTCTTCAAGACAATCTTTGCAGAGATTGAGAAAATAGAAAAAGCACCAGGCCACATTGGATATGCTACCGGACAACGGGGATGCCAATCTTACGGCCGATCTGCAAGCGGAATAGTGGTTAGAATCGGGGAATGCTATCAACAGCGATGTACAATGCGACTAGAACAAGTCGATATTTCAAGGCATTGTACAACAAACTGTTGATCCGGAGCGCCGATAATGGTGACATGAAAAGGAGGATGCAAGAAAATATTGACAGAATCCATGCCTCTCACAACACCGAAATGGAACTGCGAGAATTTCATAAGAAAGAACTTCAACGTAGAGGAAAATATGAATAACAAATTCACCTTCTCATGGCCGAAATGAAACGATAAGCGGCGAATCCAAAGCCACCCGCTCGAATTTCGTACAACATACTCTTCTGCAGCCAGACTCCAAGCAAAACTCGCTAATAGCCGCATAGATTTCATGCTTGTTGGCATGTTCCCGGGTTTCTCTCCTTTGATGATGTCAAAAAGGGGAAGAGAATACTTGAAGATGTTGAAAGGGTCAACGGATGAGAAAGAAAAGGACGCAATTGAGAGAAGAAGAATAAAATAGTTGAAGAACAAAAGAAAGGAAAGGAAAAGCGATTGAGGGGGAAGGTTCAAAAGATATGACTATAATGTTTTCAAAACCCCTCAACAAGGCCTTGTCACATAATCAAAAACTTCCAGTAACTCTGCCGCTCCAAAACTCTGTTGTACCTATGTTTGAGAAGAGAAAAATCTTAGAAGCAGGGATGAATGAGGTCGAAAGAAAAATGGATGCCCGTGTGATAGATATATTGAAACAATACGGAGGCATTCCGACAGGAAAAGACACAGATGCCATTTCAGACATCGGAAATGAGCCTAGATCAGTTGATGAATTCAAAATGCTCGAATCCAAAGGATACTTCGAGAACATGTCCATGGCCCAAGCCTGGGACTTGTACTGGGAAAAAGGCCTTAAGTTGTGCGAAGAAACTAACAAGCAGCAGACTACTAGCAGTCGCTCTGCTGGTCACTCTGCTGGAAAGAAGAAGACTCCAGTACAATACATGCCCAGAGGAAGAGGAAGAAGCAGTGGAGGAAGAGGTTTCAGACTTAGACCTCTACCCAAAAACATTGAATACATAGATCCAGGAAAGAAATGAGAGATCTATTGGGATGGGTATGACGAAGTGGCCAATATGGAAGTGGCTAGGAAGAATCTGAGTATGTCAAAAGAATTGAAGAAGAAAATAAAAGACAAGATTAGCTGTGGGAAGAAAGGCAAGAAAGAAAGAGAAGAGATGATCTTTGCAAAGAGAGCATACGAGAAAAGAAAGTAGGCAAGAAGAAAAGAAGAGAAAGAGAACAGAGGACGACATAGTCAAGAAGAAAGAAGGAAGGAGGCAAGGCGATGAAGTGTTGTTGTCCACCCCATCATGTATTTTATTGTTGTAAATACATATGTATGTAAGTCTTCCATACGATGAATAAAAATTGTGTAATTTCTATATTTGCGTAGATATATACCGCTATGTTTGCTATGATACACAAAGTAAACAAACTTTGTAAATGACAAGAATGTTATGATCAATAAAAAGATTGATTCTACGCAAACATTCTCTATGACTACATTGTCATTATGCGTATGTATATTTGGTGCTTACATTTTGTTTGTATGCTTTAAGTTTTGACATCATCAAAAAGGGGAAATTGTTGGGAAATTTATTGTTTAGATTTTGATGAATGCCATGTAAAACTTAGACTAGAAAGTTGGCACCCCATTTGCCTTGTAATTTGCATTGTAATAGATAGGGATGTATAAGCCGAGTGAAGTCGGCTATGGTGGATATACAAGAAGTCACCAAGACTAAAATGAAGACTCATTGTGAAACAAATGAGTATGGCAAGGAGGAGAAGTCAAGAACTCGATCAAGGAGTATCAACTAGGTTATAGCGAAAGTGAAGTGTCGATCAAGTTAACTCAAGAAGCCAAGTCTCAAGTTGAAGTGACAGATGAGTCATCCATTGATTGGAAGCTAACTCAAGTCACCTGGGAAGTTAGAGAACTCTGATCAAGTCAAGACAATCGAAAAGAATTCGTTGCCACAGAGTAAAGTCAAGAAGCTTACTTAAATAAGTAATACTTCCATGTTGCCATGTCTGAAAGTGTTCAGTCCCATAAGCGTGCAAAAGGAATAAACCAATGGGAAGCACTACACCTCGTGTCAGACTCTGAAAAGCTTAACATTCATTTAATACGAGGAAATGTCAACATCAAGGAATGCAACAAGACAAGCCAACGAACACAAGTGACTTTTGAAAATCAGTCAATCTCTTCAACGGGCAGATTTTTGAAAGTTCACTATAAAAGGCTGAGGAAACTCATTGAGAGAAGGTTACCTGAACCACGAACTATCAAGCAATTATTCGAATTGTAACCTGCAATATATTCTCAAGTTATTCAAGTAAATCCTCAAGCCTAAATTTCGAAGGAAATCGATCCACCACCAAGTTGTGAAGGAAAGACAACTTCAAACTGTTGAAGAGGAAACTTTTGAAGAATCAAAAGGGGTCTACATTCCAAGGAGGATTGTAGAAAGGTTCAAGGTCGAACCAGTCTCAAGTTATTGGAGGGCTTCGTGATCAAATCCAAGAAGCTTGAGCAAGTGAGCTGAAGTAGCAAGCGCAAATACCGCCCGTGAAGGCGAAGTCGAGGACGAGTAGCCACTATGTGAGCAAGGCATCTCCGGACCGAGTCACAAAGGATCAAGTCACCGTGTGATCAAGACTTGTATCCTGGACTGATAACCACTTTGTACTGATCAATACTTAGTGGATTCCTCCGGGGAGTTGGAGAAGAGAGAGTAGAAGAATTACCCCATCTTCGAACCTCTATAAAAATTATTGTGTCATTTACATTTCAGCATTTTTATTTCTGCATATCATTTTATAACTGCTGATAATTTGCTATCCAACTAATAATTAACAAAGTGCTAAAACCAAGTGTTTAAAACAAAGTTAAACCAAATTCAAGGGTGTTAAGTCTTCCGCTGAAAATCTCATCACAATCAAGTTAAGGTTTAGACTAAACAGCTGAGTTATTCTATCAACAGCTCAATTGAGTCTGTTGAGTGGCTAACTCTGCTGGTTAACTAACTTAGTTGTCCCTCAAGGACTTAGCTGTGTATTTAACTCTGTAATATTTTAAAAGGACTAAAACGAAAAGTTGGTAAGGTTTATTCAACCCCCTTCAAACCTTACTCACATCCCTCGGGACCTACAAGGGCATCAAATCCTCTTCACGGAAGGATCTTACAATCATGGGCCAAGATCTAGCGGAGCATTGTTTGCTGTCGTCGGAAGGTGTGCCGGAGATATTTGAGGTTGATGTAAATTTGGTTGCTGCATGGAAGGAAGTGGCGGACTGCAATGTCTTTGCAAAAGTGGTATACACAACTGACAAGAAGCTGCTGAAGGACGATTATCACAAGTTAATGGATATCGTCGCAAAATGTGTGGATATGAAGTTTAGAAGCTTCAATCAGCTATCCAAAACTAAACTGATCATCATGGCTGCGATCATGGAAGAGAAGAAGATTAACTGGGCTGAATTCATCTACAGCAGACTTTGCCAGAACATTGGCAATAAGTCTTTCAAAGAGGATGGATCCTTTGGAGGATCACTGGGCTATGGCCTAGTCATTAGCCATCTAATGGAGGTGAAGGGTGTTTCCCTTCGACATGGAAAATCATTCCATGTTAATAAGAAGATGTTTTAGGGCCAACTTGTTTGGAGCCCGAAGAGAGCATACGCCAAGCGGGTAGACACCATTGAGGGGGAATCAGCTAACCCTGAGGAAATAGTTGTTGCCTCCCCTCCGAAGAAGAAAGCTGCCCATGCAGCTGGAAAAAAGAAGGTTGCCCCAACAGCAAAGAAGAAAACCGCACCTACCCCTACAGTAGGAGTTACCCCCCTGCGTGTGTCTCCTACCCTGCAGCCGCGGTGGAGAAGGAATCCTTAATACCTTCTCCAGGAATGAAGAAGAAGAGGACTGCCAAGGCGAGAAAGCGCACTGCCTCTAAGGCAACTCAAAAGGCCTTTACCTTCGAGGAACCGAGGAAGTAGAACCGGACATTCCTCCGGTGAAAACTAAGAGAAGGAGAAGACTCACCAAGCTCTCGGAGCTTGAGAAGACGGCAAATCAGTCCGCAACTCCTTGGAGCAAATCATTGAGATCTGCGGAAGAGGTGCGGTCTCGGAGGCTATATCTCCACCGCGACGACGCCACGCTACGAGGTGAAGAGCGGCGAGTTTGCTACCCTCCATTCCGAAAAGGAAGGGCAACAGGAGAGGATGAAGATGATGATGTAATAATATGCTCTCCATTGTACTCGGACATCCAAAATCGTCTAAGAGCATGGAGGAAATGGAAAGCAGAGGCACTCTAGGGTGCACTTTGAACACCTAGAGTTTATTGATGAGAAGAGGAACTCTTCAGGTTTCTTGAAGTTGACACATCTTTGCAAGCTCTGGATGAGGATAATCAGATTAATATGCTGCAAATTCGGAAGAAAAAGCGAATGAGCAAGAGCAAATCGAGGAAGCGAGGCACGTGAGAAAGCCAAAGATTTGTCCTCTCACCGGAACCAGTGACCATACTCATCCTCATCTCGACATGCTTTCGATAGTGATGAGGACATGGACCCTATTGCTGCATAAGAAAAGTTGGACATGCAAAGAAGCCATGCAGAATCCACACTGAATCGATGCATGAGTGGTACATCGACCACATATTATTGCCGCAACCACTTCCCCACTCATTCGAAAGATGGATCTAAGGGAATTGGCGATGACACCGGGAACTTGGGCACCCAAGTTGAGCCAACCCCGCTAAAGGTGTCTTACCCCACTACCAACACTCACTTGACAAAGCCGGAGTCCGGAGCGAGTGACCCCACCTAAGTCACTCGGTTGGTGCGCCAACCGAGGGGGAAACTCACTCCACCGCACGGCTAGGTCGGAGGATGCTTTGCAGATGACTCCACCCCGAATCTAGGAGGCGAAGTGGAGAAGGAAAAAGAAATTGAACCACAAAGTTGTCACCGAAGGCTCGGACGATTAAGTCTGTCTCCTCACCGATGCGATCGAGAAACAGAGATGGATCGCCTGAAATTAACACTGGCACTAAAAGTGCAATCCACGGAGTTGAGACTCTTGTGGATGCCGGTCACGAAAGACCCTAAGACAAAATTGCGCTGTCGAAGGGATTGTCTGAGTGCCCCGCCGAGCTTGAGACTCACAGGGGAGGTAATGATGGCCTAAGGGAGGTTGAGGCTTCCTGGTAAAAATCAAGGAGATAAGAGCATTCCTCGGACCATAATTGTTGATTCGAGAGGAGGAAATCGGTGCTCTTCATGACTCCCAGGATGATCCCGATACAACCTTCCTGGATCTCAGATGAAGCTGAGTCTACCCTAACCGCACATCAAAAAGACTCATGGCTGAAATGAAACCGATGGCGGCCAATCCAAAGTCACCCGCTCGTAATTTCGTACAAAGATACTCTGCGAAAGAGACTCCAAGCAAAACTCGGCTAATAGCCGCCTAGATTTCATTCTTGTTGGCATGTTCCCAGGGGTTCCTCTCTCCTTTGATGATGCCAAAAAAGGGGAAGAGGAATACTTGAAGATGTTGAAAAGGGTCGGCGGATGAGAAAGAGAAGAACGCGATTGTTGAGAAGAAGAATAAAATAGTTGAAGAAACGAGAAAGAAAGAAAAGGGAAAAGCGATTGAGGGGGAAGGTTCAAAAGATATGACTCTAATGTTTGCTTTGAAACCCCTCAACAAGGCCTTGTCACAACCGACATAATCAAAGAAACTTCCAAAGAATCCGCGCTCCAAAACTCTGTTGTACCTATGTTTGAGAAGAGAAAAATCTTAGAAGCAGGGATGAATGAGGTCGAAAGAAAAATGGATGCCCGTGTGATAGATATATTGAAACAATACGGAGGCATTCCGACAGAAAAAGACAGATGCCATTTCGAGCGTCGAAATGAGATCGATTGATGAATTCAAAATGCTCGAATCCAAAGGATACTTGAGAACATGTCCATGGCCCAAGCCTGGACTTGTCTTGGGAAAAAGGCCTTAAGTCATGTGCGAAGAAACTAACAAGCGGCGGAGACTACTAGCAACATCGCTCTGCTGGTCACTCTCTTTGGAAAGAAGAAGACTCGATACAATACACGCCCGAAGGAAGAGGAAGAAGCGATGGAGGAAGAGGTTTCAGACCTAGACCTCTACCCAAAAACATTGAATACATAGATCCGGGAAAGAAATGAGAGATCTATTGGGATGGGTATGACGAAGTGGCCATATGGAAGTGGCTAGGAAGAATGTTGAGTATGTCAAAAGAATTGAAGAAGAAAATAAAAGACAAGATCACCATTTGGGAAGAAAGGCAAGAAAGAAAGAGAAGAGACGATCTTTGCAAAGAGAGAGCATACGAGAAAAAAAAGAAAGCAAGAAGAAAAGAAGAAAATAGAAGCGAGGACAACAGAGGGAAGAAGAAAGAAGGAGGCAAAGAAAAAGCGATGAAGTGTTGTTGTCCACCCCATCATGTATTTTCTTTTGTAAATACATATGTATGTAAGTCTTACTTGCGATGAATAAAAATTGTGTAATTTCTATATTTGCGTAGATATAGTCGCTATGTTTGCTATGATACACAATGTAAAACACTTTGTAAATGACAAGAATGTTATGATCAATAAAAAGACGATTCTACGCATACATTCTCTTTGACTACATTATCTGTATGTATCTTTGGTGCTTACATTTTTTTGTATGCTTTAAGTTTTGGCATCATCAAAAAGGGAAATTGTTGGGAAATTTATTGTTTAGATTTTGATGAATGTCATGTAAAACTTAGACTAGAAAGTTGGCACCCCATTTTCCTTGTAATTTGCATTGTAATAGATAGGGATGTATAAGCTGAGTGAAGTCGGCTATGGCCGGATATACAAGAAGTCGGTGACCAAGATCAAATGAAGACTCACATTGTACACACCGAGTATGGCAAGGAGGAGAAGTCAAGAACTTGATCAAGGAGTATCACTAGGTTATAGCGATGTGTGAAGTGTCGGTCAAGTTAACTCAAGAAGCCAAGTCTCAAGTTGAAGTGACAGATGAGTCATCCATTGATTGGAAGCTAACTCAAGTCACCTGGGAAGTTAGAGAATCGCTGATCAAGTCAAGACAATCAAAAGAATCCGTTGCCTGTCAAGAAGCTTACTTAAATAAGTAATACTTCCATGTTGCCATGTCCGAAAGTGTTCATCCCCAAGAGTGGAAAAGGAATAAACCAATGGGAAGATCGCACCTCGTGTCGGACTCGAAAAGTCGAACATTCATTTAATACGAGGAAATGTCAACATCAAGGAATGCAACAAGACAAGCCAGCGAACACAAGTGACTTTTGAAAATCAGTCAATCTCTTCAATGGGCGTATTTTTGAAAGTTCACTATAAAAAGAGGAAACTCATTGAGAGAAGGTTACCCGCTGAACCACAAACTATCAAGCAATTATTCGAATTGTAACCGCAATATATTCTCAAGTTATTCAAGTAAATCCTCAAGCCTAAATTTGAAGGAAATCGATCCACCACCAAGTTGTGAAGGAAAGACAACTTCAAATCTGTTGAAGAGGAAACTTTTGAAGAATCAAAAGGGGTCTACATTCCAAGGAGGATTGTAGAAAGGTTCAAGGTCGAACCAGTCTCAAGTTATTGGAGGGCTTCGTGATCAAATCCAAGAAGCTTGAGCAAGTGAGTCAAGCCGAGTCGACGAGAAGCCACTGTGTGACCAAGGCATCTCCGGATCGAGTCACAAAGGATCAAGTCACCGTGTGTGATCAAGACTTGTATCCTGGGTGATAACCACTTTGTACTCGATCAATACTTAGTGGATTCCTCCAGGAGTTGGAGAAGAGATGAGTAGAAGAATTACCCCATCTTCGAACCTCTGTAAAAATTATTGTGTCATTTACATTTCAAAGATTTTATCTCTCGCATATCACTTTATATCTGCGATAATTTGCTATCCAACGATAGTTAACAAAGTGGTAAAACCAAGAGTTAAAATCAAAGTTTAATCAAATTCAAGGGTGTTAAGTCTTCCGTTGAAAATCTCATCACAAAGTGAAGGTTTAGACTAAACAAATGAGTTATTTTATCAACGGCTCAATCGAGTCATTGAGTGGCTAACTCTGTTGGTTAACTAACTTAGTTGTCCTCAAGGACTTAGGTTTGTGAAATTAACTCGTATTATTTTAAAAGGACTAAAATCAAAAAGTTGGTAAGGTTTATTCAACCCCCTTCTAAACCTTACTCACACCCCTTGGGACCTACAATGATTATAATGAATGCAGAGATGAATGGTCTTAGATCGGAACATCAAGCAGCTCACTCAGCAACTTGCAACAAATTGGATCGCATTCTGACTGTTATTCCTCAAACCTCTTTTGTAGGTGATAATGCCAAAAAGGGGGAAGATAGAAAGGGGCAAGGTAGTGGAACTAAGGGGGAAGGACCATCTAAGAAGACTCCCCTGAAGATAGTTTTGGACAAGTCCCAATTTGGCTCATCAACCAGCTCTCTCTATTCCCAACTGCCAAAAGAGTTGTCAGCTGATGAGAAAGCTGACATAGCATTTCGAAGACTAAAGCTGCAATGGAAGCTGAACTTGCGGAAGTCAATCGAAGCAACATGGTCGCATTGAAGATTTAAAATCAAAGTGCCAAGGTCCCCCAGCAGGATTACTTCATGACTCTCCATATGTAAAGCTCCCACATGAACCCGCTCCCGATGTAGGGTCAGAGCCAAGATCGCTTGAGGAGTTCCAAACTCTTAAGTCGGAAGGATTTTTCAAAGGAATGACTATGAAAGAAGCATGGGATCTGTAGTGGGAAAAGGTTTAGAGATTTGTCAATCGGCCGAGAACAGCAGACTCAAGGAAGTAGTCATCAAACTTCAGGGGCTCAGCCTGTACAGTACACTCCAAGAGGAGGAGCTGATATTGTAAGTACTTTGTATATTTCTTTTTTGTACATTATAATACATTGTAAGATGGAAGAATGATATGTTCAATAAATTAACATATTCATATAATCATTCTTCTTTATGCACTATTTACTCTGTTATTTTATTTAAGTTTTGGCATCATCAAAAAGCGGAAAATTGTTGGAAAATTTATGAAATAGATTTTTTTGATACCATGTAAAACTTAGATTAGGACATTGGCACCTCAAATCTACTGTAAATCAACTTGTAATAGATAGAGTTCTATTAGCTGAGTCGAAAGCAGCCAAGTTGAAGATTCCAGAAGTCGGCTGGAGACCAAGATGAAGAATCAGCTGAGTGGCAGCTGAGTGAAGTGAAGACAAGTCTCAGTCAAGTACATAGGAGGTTGTTTCTTTCAGCTGACAGACAGTTAGGTCATTCCAAATTAATTGGAGCTGACTCAATACAAGGGGTAAAGCAGCTGTTAAAGTCAAAGTCGATTGTGATGGATTCGTTATACACAAGTCAAGGAAATTACATATTATAGTAACTTGCAGTGCTTAAAGTAGTTATCCCAGAAGTGTGCAAATAGAATAAACCAATGGGAAGCACTGAGCATATATCAGAACCGGAAATCTGTAGAGTTCAATTAAACTAGGATATGTCACCATCACCTGCTGAAGAACAAGAAAAGACAAGGCAACGACCTCAAAGTGCAGTTTGAAAAATACATCTATCTCTTCAACGGATATATTTTTCAAACAAGCACTATAAAAAAGCTGAGGAATACATCTGAGAGACGGTTATGAATTGCATGCAATAGACACATACCTGCAAAGAAAGAGCAAACTACTCTCAAGCATTCTATTCAATCCTCGAGCCTAAAACTCGAAGGAAATCAATCCAACACATCCAGTAAAGGAAAGACTGCTTCAAAACTATTGAAGAGGAAATATTTGTTTAAAGACAAGGGGTCTACACATCCAAGGTTGAAGGAAGTGTAATAAGGTTCCAGTTCGAACCAAAAGCTTTGGACTTGTTGGAGGGATGTGTGAACAAATCCAAAAGTCTGAAGGAGCTGAAGTAGCAGGACAACCGTCTTCTGAAGAAGTTGAGTCACAGGATAAGCCAGATGTGTGATCAAGGTTGTCTCAGACTGCCATCCTTTAGTAACAAAGTCAACGTTACTTAGTGGTTTACCTCCAGGGGTTGGGTAAGAGTGAATTAGATGAATTACCCCATCCTCGAACCACTATAAAAATTGTTTTGTGCCTTTTACATTCATCACTTAAATTTCTTGCATATCTTTATTGCTAATTGTTATATTTTCTAAAAACAAGTGTTGAAACTTATTTTAATCAAAGGGTTAAAGTCTTCCGCTGTAAAACCAAGTCTACTGAATTTCTAAAAGAGTTAACTGAATCAGTTGAGTTATCTTAACAACAGCCCAGTCGAGTCTGTTGAGTGGCTAACTCTACTGTAAATGTCAACTAAGTTGTCCATCAAGGACCAAGCTGACTTGTGACTTAACTCGATTTAAAAGGACTAAAATCGAAAAATTTGATAAAGTCTATTCAACACCCCTCCTCTTCTAGATTTTGCACTATCACCCTAGGGACCTACAAAAGAATTATTGTCATTGGGGATGAGCTTAGCTATTTTTTGATAATTTTAAGTATATCAGTATTACTTTGCAGTATTTTTTTTGAGTTATTGATTTTTTAGTACCTGACCTATAGGCACTTTGTCTTTGGTTTAGTACCGACATTTCCGAGTTACCAATTTAGTACCCATACTTCACATTTTTATAAGTTGGTACCTATTAATTTTTAAAGACGAAAATGCCCACAAGATGTTTTTTAATTTTTGTTAAAAAGTTACATTTTAATTAGGATTATTAAATTTAAAAAATAAATTTAATTAAAAATAATTATTATTATTTAAATTAAATTATTAAATTCCTGATTGTAAAAACTAAAATAAAATAAAATAAATTAATTATTTTTTAAAATTCGATTAAAAACTAATTAATATAAAAATTGTATAATTTTCTTATTACTATCTGAATTTTAATTTTTAAATTATTTAAATTTCTTTTAATTATTAAAATTAGTTAGCTAAACAAATTTTTCTTTTTGATTAATTAAATTTTAATGTATATTTATTAATTTACTAATTTAATGTAATTAATTTTATTTTTTCTAAATTTTTTAATATTTTTATAAACTTCTTTTTATTTTTTATTAATTAAATTAATTAAAATTTTAATTGATTGTATAATTTAAATAATTATACTCAAAAAGATATTTTAAGTATAACTTATGTTTCTTGGGGGCATTTTCATCATTAAAAGTAAATAGGTATCAATTTTTAAAAAAACCAAAGTTGAGTATGGGTACTAAATTAGTAACTCCTGAAATGTCGTGTACCAAACCAAAGAAAGTGCCTATAGGTCGGTAATTGTGATCTAGCATTTATGGAAATCAGCTACATCTAAGTAAATACGTGTAATCAATAGACTTAATAACTTATATTATAGCATGGTTTGTTTGAGTCTTGTGCGAATTTATATATGAGAAAATATGTTAATAAAATTTCTTTAGTATATTTAATATAATCTATGGTATAACATAAATGGAATTCACTACATGAACTAACTATCTAAAGTGGAATACATATACCTTGATGATAATGCATGGAATCGAAAATATCATCACACTTAAATTGTATGTGTCATGTTTATTGGTAAGTGTCGGGCCTTATTGTGGTGTGGATAGTAATGAGTTCGGTTGGTCGGCACATGTTTGCAATCTTAAAAGGTTCTTTGCTATCCATGACCAAATCTCACCACCTAAGGGACGGATTGTTCCAAGGGTTGCGAGGTTGTAGGATCTATATATTTCGGAAAATGACTTTTCTCGCTGCGAGCCCCCGGTGTAGGAGTCGTGCATAGTGTGGTGCAATAAGAGATAAGGTTTTACGCCAATGCAATAGAGGAACGATAAGGGAAAATGAGGGTCACTTATCATAATGAACGGTTCCACCGTTATTGTGATATTTGAATTAATTGTGTTACAAATTGATTGAGTGCATAGTCTTTATTGAATTAAAGTGATTGCATTTATAAAGAATAGTTGAACCTTTCTTAATATTAAACTTTTCTAAAAGCCACACCGCACATGTGCACCCACTCACCGAGTTTTTTATTCTCACGTAATATTTTGGAAAAATATTACGAGAGGATAATCCAGGTGATGGTGAATCAGTTGAGGGCTTTCCTTGCTCTGCCTAGCTAGTGCCACAACGGGAGTATTGTGCTATCTGTCTTGAGACATCCCTATGTATATATGACGTGTTTTGGCCAGAGCCATGATTGTAATAGTAGTTTCTCTTATAGGAGTTTCGTAGACATGGTTATTTTGTCTTGTGACTATATAAAGATATACGTTGGAATGTAATGATTAATATGTATATTACACTATTTGGACTCAGAAATAGATTTTGGTTATTATTGCTTCGTGAGTTTGGGCGTGACAATTGCATATATAAAAAAAACAAAATAAATAAAAAATATAAAAAATATTTACTAATTATTTTGTAATTTTAATGGGCTTTAAAAATTATTCGTTCGTTATTAGACATCAATTTGTATATTCATATATTTTGGTTATTTGTAATATATATATATATATATTATTGTTATGGGCTTAACACATTTCCTAATAATTGCATAGAATTATAATTAAATAGATTAAATATAATTTAAAAATAGTTATTTTAATTAAAAAAATATCTCAAAATATGTATCCAATGATACATATATATATATATATCATATATATCCATGCATATCATTATACATAGTTAGTTAAGAAGAAAATTAATATTTATTTAATATGAAATTATATGCATAATAGTATTTTATATATAGAAAATTATTTTTTATATATAGCATAATTTTCATGTTAATAGAAATTATTTTTATATTTGTCAACGCTTTAATATTCAAGTTTTATAGTTATATTTGGAACTAGATATGAATTTGTCCGTTTGATAATTTTTAATATATGTGTATATATAAAAATAAATAGTTTTTATTTTTATGAAATGTTTCATTTTCCTTAAAATTACGTTGCTAAAGCATGGCTTTATTTAATTTTCTTAATAATTTTGACAATTGTTCGTGTTTCTAAACCCCAAAAATATTGGAATTTGAAATGACTTCATTATCGATTATATTGAAAATATAATTTCATAAATATTCAAAGATTGGGGTGTAAAAATTCAATATTGGACAGTTAAAATATTTTTCAAACTTTTATGTTCTTATAGATAAACATGATCTATAAATAGATACAATATATATTCAAACAACCAAATACCAAACATATTGCGTTCAAATTTTTTTTTTTATACTTTATAATAATTTATCTTTTTATTTTTTAATCGTATGATTTATAATCAAATTAATTATCTTTATACTTTAATTATTTTTTGAAATTTTAAAATTTTTGCAATCAATATTTTTTAAAAATAACATAAATACATAATTTGTAAAATAAATAATGAGAATAAGTAAAATTTTAAAGATTCATGAGTTTAATTTTTAGAATTAATAAAATAAAAATTTATAAATATAATAAATATTAATAATAGATAAATACAATATATATTCGGAAATAAGGATGGGAATCTAATCGGAATAGGAAGGGGTACGAGGATATAAATATCGTCTATGTCTCATCCTTGATTCAAGAGAAGTGGAGAAATCCCATCCCCACTCTCATCCACGAATTAAGCGGAGATTTTCTATCTCATTCTATTCAATTATCAACGGAAATTGTTCTTCGCGGGGATGTTGCCATCCCAAAATGCAAGAGATAGAATTCATATACCTATTAGAAAAATATACATGTAACTAGAGGTGTCAAACGGGCTGGATCAGGGCGGCCGAGCCAAAAATAAAAAGTTGGTCCGGTCCGGCTTGGCCAAATAGTACTCGAGTCGTTACTTTTTGAGCCCACACAAAAATACACTCAAAAAATTAGGCCAACCGAACGGGGCCGGTTTTTGGGCCTACGGGCGGGGCCAAAAATTCGACTTATTTGGGCCTCTAAAATTATAGTCGATCTGGTGCTTTTATAGGTCCTATCGGCCGGCATCACGCGCCCAAATGGGACGCGACGACGATCCACAACTTAAATACAAATAACTAAACATCTAGACGAATAACATTGAGAACCCAATGAAACAGAGTCAATAAAGCAATGAGTAAAGAATAAGTACAATTTACAACTTACATCCACAATATCCATAATCCAAATTACATACCCGATATGATCTAAAGATAACAACTTAAAAGTCAAAGGGTCCTACGCCTTAAATTACATCAAAGAGAGAAAAAGAGTAGCAGGATAAATGGAAGTCCAACATCGGAAAAGTACATGAAATAAGAACAATCATCGGTAAAGGTGCAAGATCGACAAAAGGTGGCGATGGTCATCAATCTGTGGCCGGTTCGACATCTTCAACATAGTCCCCATCTAAAGGTTTAGAAAACGAGGAGGGGATAAGACATAAATCTCGGTGGATGGGGTGATCGTGTGTAAGTGTGGCGATATATAGTTAATGCGAGAAAACAGCTTATATGAAAACACGTGAGTATGATGCATGAATTCACACACAATCCACAAGCGTCGTGATAAATATATTTAAGTAATATACTTATACATTTGAGAAAAAAATTCGTGGTCACACAGCACTATGTGATTCGAGCAAGACAGTAGGATTGCGTACGGAAATGTAACGCCAATCCCATGCAAGACAACTAATGGTTGCATACGGATTTGTAGCGCCAACCAATGCAAAAAAGTAAGCGGTTGCGTACGGATTTGTTTGTAGCGCCAACCAAATGGGTCCGATAACTCCGGAATCGTGTGGATCGAGGCAAATGATTCCTTCGTTCTTCCTTGTAACTCCCCAAGCAGATGGTCCAAGACCGGTCACCTTATCGCTCCATAGGCAAAGACAAAATCCACAAAGGAGCTTGAAAGGCTCGAATCTGTCATAATCATGATTATACCTCAAGTACTACGACCCGCTTCCCTTGACACTCCGTCCCTCGCCTTGCGGATTAGGACAATGGGGCCGGGAGAGTGGAATAGCAGCCGAGCTGCCCTTTCCATCCCCGACGTATCTATTCCACCGTGAGCTCGACACACCAAGTTGACTCGGCAGAAAGTAATTACAAGTGCAGCATCAACCAGCAATGAGTATTATTGATTCAGGAAGCAGCGATTGAAAATTTTTGAAAATAACGCGAGGGCAATTTTGGCGTTGGTGGAGTTTTTGGATGAAGATGATCATCGGAAGGATAAGCAATCTTCGATATCTTGAAAGATTAGGTGGAACATAAGTCCCGTTATAGATTCAAAATCGCAAGGCGGGAAGTCGCTCCGCTGATCGGGTATTAATCGGTGAAATTGATCCGATAAGTCAAGGGTTTTTGGGAAAATAAAATAATTTAATTAAATCTCCAAGTCAGAGGGTCCAGGGATATTTTAGTAAAAGAGAAAATAATTTGAGTTAGGTCCTTTATAAAAGAAAATTTACAATTTAGCCCCGTTTTGTAAAAACCAAAACTTTTGGGGTTAAAAATTGAATAAATAAATATCCCGGCCTTGAAAAATTATGAGGTCAGTTCCTAAATTCTCCAAATTGTCCAGAGATTCAGGTTTTTAAAGTTTTGAGGTCGAGTTTTTATAAAATTCTCACATTGGCCCCAAATTTGTAAAAATTGCCAATTCGGACCTTAAGTTTAAAATAATCGGAACTCACAAACCGGAAGGGCTTTTAATGTGATTCCAGTTGGAAAATGTCACTAAGGTTAGTGGGATATTGGGACAAAAGCAGTTTTTAAAAGAAATAAGTGTAGGTCCTTTAACGTTTGAAAATATCATTTTTGTCCCATTTTGAAATAATTGCCTTTAAGGCTTTTAGGGTCCAATTGTCATGAAATTTGAACCTTGGGTCCAAACTATAATTAGGTTATAGTTAATTTAGTATTTCCAGGTGAATGGGCTGCATAAGTCCCGTAAATTTCATTTGGGTCCTCAAGTTTAGTATTTTACACATTAGTCCCTCAATTTTAATAAAATTGCTTTCCAAGCCCTAACCACTTGGATTTTTGGAATATTTTTAAAATATGTAATTCCCAGTACCTTAAGAGTAAAAATTTCAAATTTTAAAGTTTAGGTCTGGTGCAGTTTTAAAAATTGCAAAGTAGCCCTTAAACTTTCAAAATTTTACAATCTAGTCCTTGGGCTTTTAAAAGTTGATTTTATTTATCTTAAAACTCTTAAAACTTTATTAAAATGTCCAAAAGTCATTTTTGAACCTGAGTACAGTCCCAAAATCGAAATTTGCAGAGGGGTCCTTTAACTTTTATTTTCTTGCAATTTAGTCCACCAACTTCCCATTTTTACATTTTTAAGTCCAAAATTGAAATTTAATCTGTTGGGAAATTTATTGTTTAGATTTTGATGAATGCCATGTAAAACTTAGAATAGGAAGTTGGCACCCCATTTTCGTTGAATCGCATTGTAATAAATAGGGGTTGGTCAAGTGAGTTAAGTTAGCTATGCCTAAACATGCAAGAAGACAATTGGAGACTAGAAGGAAGACTCCGCTGCAAGACAAATGAGTATGGCAAAGAAGAGAAGACGAACTCGATCAAGGAGCGGTGAGATGCGGTGAGTAGAGTATCACTAAGTCAACTCAAGATAGCCAAGTCTCAAGTTGAAGTGACAAGAGTCATCCAATGATTAGAAGTCGACTCTAAGTCACCTGGGAAAGCAAGGAAATGCAATCAAGTCGAGATAATCGGAAGAGATCCGTTGCCGCGTAAATCAAGGGAATTACTTAAACAAGTAATACCTCCATACTACCTTTCTCGAAGTGCTCGTCCCCTAAGCGTGCAAAAGGAATAAACCAATGGGAAGCACGCACCATGTCGAACTCGAAAAGTCAAGAACAATTCATACGAGGAAGTGGCAATTCCAAGGATCGCAACAAGACAAGCCAACGACCACAAGTGTCTTTTGAGAATAAGCTTTCTATTCAACGGGTAAATTTTTAAAAGAACACTATAAAAGGCGAGGAGTTTATTTGAGAGAATGTTGGTTACCTTGACAATTGAAAACAAATACGAGCAAGAAAAGCTATATCTCAGAACCAAAAATATTCTCAAATCATTCAAGATTAATCCTCAAGCCTACATTACGAAGAAAATCAATCCAACACTCACCCGTGAAGGAAAGATAACTTCAATCAGTTGAAGAGGAAATTGTTGAAGAATCAAGGGGTCTACATTCCACGGAGGATTGTAAGAAGGTTCAAGGTCGAACCAGTCTCAAGTTTTTGGAGGGCTTCGTGATCAAATCCAAAGAGCTTGAGCAAGTGGGTTGTAGTAGCAAAGCAACCGCTGTGAAGAAGGCGAGTCTTACGAGAGAAGCCACGTGATCAAGGCATCTCCGCATCGAGTCCCAAAGGATCAAGTCACCGTGTGTGATCAAGACTTGCATCCGGATCATTACCACTCTATATATTGATCAATACTTAGTGGATTCCTCCAAGAGTTGGAGAAGAGAGGAGTAGAAGAATTACCCCATCTTGAACCTCTATAAAAACTTATCGTGTCATTTACATTTCAAAGACTTTAATTTCTCGCACCTTATTTATTTAATCTCTGATAAATTTGCTATCCACTTGATAATCTCTAAGTACTAAAACCAAGTATTAAATCAATACTAAACCAAATTTAAGGGTGTAAAGTCTTCCAATAAAAAACAAATCACAATCGAGTTAAGTCTTTAGTCAAAACAAATTGAGTTATTCTATCAACAAATTAGTCGAGTCTCATTGAGTAACTAACTTTGCCGATTAACTAACTTAGTCATCCATCAAGGACTCAAATTGTGAAGTATTAACTCGAATTTTTAAAAGGACTAAATCGAAAAGTTGGTAAGGTTTATTCAACCCCCTTCTAAACCTTACACTCACACCCCTTGGGACCTACAAGTGGTATTAGAGCGGTTGGTTCATTGAGCCTTCCGCACTCAAGTTACTTGAACTAGATCTCCAAATTTTTCAAAGTCTGTTTTAGTACTTAAGTTTTCAAAACTCTTTCTATCATCAAAAGTTATTATCATGGAAGCAAATTTGACACGCATCCCTATGTTCACAATTGAAGAATTTGATGATTGGAAAATTCGTATGCGAGCTCATCTATCGGCATTATATGATGAGATGTGGATAGTGATAGAGGATGGGCCACTTTGCAAATTTTAAAAGTGAACACAACTGTAAGGAGAGCCGCAATCAAGGTGAAGAGGATGTTGCTCCCGCACGACCATGGTTGAAAAACCAAGAGCTGAATGGACAAATGATGACAGAAAAAAGATATAACGTGGACAATGTGGCCAAGGACATTCTTTACAAAACCTTGACAAAGCCATGTTCAATAAAGTCAAATCATGCAAAACGGCTAAAGAAATGGGACAAGCTAACATTGATTTGTGAAGGCTCGAGAGCAAATCAAGGAAAATAAATTATCAATGGTCAGACGAGAAATTTGAATATTTCAAAATTATCGCAGAGAGACCCTGGATCAACTGGATGCTCGGTTCACGTAAATTACCAACGAGCTATCTCGCACTTGGAAAAGAATATACACGAGAGAAAATGTGTATGAAGATTCTAAGAAGTCTCCCAACCGAGTGGGATATGAAAGTCATGGCCATGAGACACTCCATGGACCTATCCAAGACATCCAACCATGAGCTATTCTCGGATCTCAAAGCCTATGAATTTGAGCCGAGAAGAAAAGACCAGGAAGAGACAGTTGTACCCAAAACAAATTTCTAATTGTTAAGGATGGCAAGAGAGTTAAGGTCAAAGAAGTCATTGACCAAGAGGAAATAGCCCCGATGGTTAAAAGGTTTAACAAGTTCTTCAATAAGAACTACAAGAGAGGCAAGGGCGAATCCTCTAGAAGACACTCGGCTCCCTCCAAGTCAAGGAAGATAGGCCAACCAAGAGAACAGAGCATCAAAAAGTCAATATCAAAGGGACAATCCAAGAATGGAAAGAGCTGATCAAAAGGTTGAAAATCTATCTTTGAACTGTGGGCAACCAGGTCACTATGCCATTGATTGCCCATATCCTCGTAGTCAACAAATACAGAATGAAGAAGAAAGAAAGGTCTTGAGAGAAAGAAGACAAGAAAAGAAGAAGCAATGTTGGCTGCGGAAGAGATCACGAGAGACAGACCCAAGTCAAGAGACACAAAATGATTCGAGAGTAGTGAAGCCGACTACTCAAGTGACTCACGAAGAAGAAGCCTTGATCCGTTTGATGGCTAAGGAACAAGACCAACCCGACCAAGAAGATGAGGTACACTCTAACTCATCACAATCGATTCTAGTGATAGTGATTTGACACACACACTTCATCACCCACTGATCTTTATGATTCATTAGGCAAAATGATGAAAGATTTTGAACACATTAAATCCTCACACACACTACTAAATGAGGAAAACAACCTACTCAAAGCCAAAACTCACAAATGACTAAGGAGCCGAGTACTCTAAGTCAAATAGGCGATGAGAATGAAAGTTTAAAGACCGAAAATGCTAAGCTAATAGCGAGAAATAGCCGCTATAGAAAAGAGGAAAATTACCTAAAAATGTGATTGCCTCATTCACTAAGGCATCTAAATCATTGGATGATCTTATTATGATTCAAAGAGAATGTGGAGACAAGACAGGCTTAGATTTAATTCCTTTGTGCTATGTCAAGCTCCAAAAGTGATTTTGGAAAAAGGATCTTCTAGCAATGAAGTATCTCAAAATCCAAAACTCTAAATGGTGCACACACATTTATCCCAAAGCACAATTACAAACAAACCGAAAATTGGTTATAAAGAGAAAAGGAAAAAACGAAGTGAGTGTCTTTGAGAGGACAAATGAGAAGAAATCCAAATGAGTTCCTCAAAGAAACTCCAAACAGAAATACTCGTAAAAAAGAAACAGAGCTACCAAAAACCCCAAGTTCTATAAAAGAAATACATATGAAGGGAATGGTAGAAAATACCCAAGCCAAGCGGTGATTGGAATAATATGAACTATCAACAAAGACCTATGGAATATAAGCCAAAATGGCAAGGCCTAGAACTCAAAGGCCATTCCAAAGGTATAAGAGCTTTCATCAAAGACACATATGCACCTGTGGCACTACACTCAAATATATCACAACTACCCAAAGAAGGAATTGCTAAAACACATATACAGCATACAGACAAAAGAGACACCAAACATTGTATGAACCTAGAATCCCCAAGAAATTTGCCAAAATTAATTATGATTATGGCACTCGATAAATGGCAACCCCTTAGAGTCAAACCATTTAGCTATAGGTTGGTTGGATCATCTTACAATACTACCAACCTGCACAAGTATGGGTACCTAAAACTTAATTTCCTTGTTTGCCGAGGTTCAAGGAATACCGAGTGCCAAGGAACCTGGTACATGGATAGTGGTCATTCATATCGACAGAAAACAAGAAATATCTCAAAATTCAAGGAAGTCAAAGGAAGCAAAAGTCATATTTGGAGGAAATGAAGCTCCGGGAGAAATAAGAGGCATTGGATCCATCAAGAAAAATGGATTCAAAGATGTTGCATATGTTGAAGGACTCAAGAAATTTAGAAATTAATTATATGTTGAAGGACTCAAATTCAAGTATTAGCCAACTCGCGGACAAAGGCATAATGTTGGATTTAACATGATTATATGCCAAATCAAGGATATCAATCAAATGAAGTTGTGTTGCAAGGATGCGACAAAAGAACATGTATGTCGTGGATTGGTCAACCGCAACACCAAAGACTGTCTATTAGCAAAAGAGCACAAATGAATCAAGTGGGTCACGTGGAAGTTAAGAGTCACCTGAATTTCAAAGCGACGACAAGCTTGCCGTATAATCTTGTGGAAGGACTTCCGTTTCAAACAAGAAGGAGAGTATATGTGATGCATGTCAAAACAAATCAAATCATCATTCAAAGAAAAGACATGTCCATCTTCAACAAGAATAATATCAGATCCAGCATATGGATCTATTTGGTCATTGAACCAAGAAAATAAGTGGGAAGAAATACACCTTGGTGGTAGTAGATGACTACTCAAGATATACATGGACAATATTCATGTGTAAGAAAGAAAGAAACTCTACGAAAACTACCACACTGATGAAGAGGATTCAAAATGAAAAGAGCCAAACCATTATCAAAATAAGATCGGATTTAACAGTTTGTCAATGGTATAATAACTCAATATTGTATAGAAAATGGTATTGGTCATGAATTATCTCAGGACTCCACGTATTGAATCAACTCTGAAAGATCCCATGTGCACATGACTCATAATGGAGTTGGAGCAAAGAAGGAATAGAACTCTCAAAGAAGCAAAGCAAGACCATGTTAGCGAAGGCTACCTAAAAGATTTTGGGTCAAGCAATAAACACAAAGATGCTACACTCAAAATAGATGCATGATAAAATGACAAAATTTGACAAAGACTCCCTATGAGATTTGGACAGGAGAAAACCAAATGTTGCATATTTTAGAATATTTGGATGTAAATGCTTCATCAATAACAATGGCAAAGATAATTTGAAGGCTTTTGATGCTAAAGTCATGAAGGTATCTTCTTGGGATACTCACCAAAGCAAAGCCTCACAGAGTACTCAACAAGAGGACTATGGTTACGAGAGGAATCCATTCATGTGGTGTTTGATGAGCCAAATGTAAATGGAGAAGACATTAAAGAGTCACTGATAAGTTGAATCAACCAACCATGCGAAAAGTCCCTATCTTTGAAGCCGAAGTAATTATAAACCCATATGAAGATGAGATAGATGAGTCTCAAAAAAAATGAAAATCTGCGGCTAAGTGATGACGAGAGAGTCGATCAAAGCAACATAGGATAAGACGATCAATGAATCGGCTAACTTACTCCAACTTTGATGTAAGATGGCCGAGAGACCATCCACTAACTAGTCATTGGAGATATAAGAGAAGGTGTCAAAACAAGATCCAACTCAACAAGAAGCTATGTTCACATGCTTTATCTCACAAATAGAGCCTAAAGATGTGTCACAAGCATTGGATGACACACATTCGTTGGATCTGGATTCAAGCTATGCAAGAAGAGTGTGAATCGATGTTTGATAAAAGAAATAAAGTATGGGAATTAGTTCAAAGACCCACCCATCAAAATGTTATTGGCACTAAATGGGTGTTGAAACAAGATGAACGAGGAAGGTTCTGTGGTAAGAAACAAAGCAAGATTAGTAGCCAAAGGATATTGCCAAGAAGGGATAGATTTTGATGAAACATTTGCCCTATAGCAAGATTGGAAGCTATAAGGATGTTTCTTGCCTATGCAGCTCCCAAGAATTTATTGTATATCGATGGATGTAAAGAGTGCATTCCTTAATGGTTTATTGGAAGAAGAAGTGTATGTTGAACAACCTCCAGGATTTGAGCATGAAGACTCTTGGAGATAAGGTATACAAACTCAAGAAAGCTCTATATGGATTGAAAAAGGCACCCGTGAGCATGGTATGATACTTTGTCACAATTCTGGTCGAGAACGGATTCACAAAAGGCAAAGTGGATAGAACACTCTTGGATGAATTCAAGATGTGAAGAGTATATTGCTTGTTCAAATATATGTGGATGACATTATTTTGGATCCACAAACAAAGAGTTGTGTGATAAATTTTCAAACTTCATGCAAAGCAAATTCGAAATGAGCATGATGGGAGAGTCGACATTCTTCCTTGACTCCAAGTGAAACAAAATGAAGGATGGAACCTTCATAAGTCAAACAAAATACACCTTTTAATGAAGAAATTTGATGGAAATTTCATAATGAAGAAATTTGTTGAAAAAAATGAAACAAAATACACCAGGATTTAATGAAGAAATTTGGTATCACCTTGGAAAATATTTATGGATGCGGATGACAGGCAGATCAAACAAGATTGGTTTATTGGATCATTGCTTTATCTCACAAAGAACATTACCTTTGGCTTTGTAGAAAGTGTATGTGCAAGATTTCAATCGCTCCAAAAGAAAGCCACATGAGTTAGGGTTAGGATCTTGAGATATTTGAAAGGAAGCCAAGAAAAAGAAATGGTATCCAAAAAGGGATTCAAGCTAATCGGCTCTTCAAACTCGACTATCTTTGGATGTAGAGTTGAAGGAAGAGCACCTCGTGCACATGTCAAATGCTTGGAAACAAATTTCTTTCTGGTTTAGCAAAAACAAAATTCAATAGTCACCTCTACATACGAGAATACATAGCTGTGGGGCAACACAGCCCAAGTCCTATGGATGAGACAAAGAATGTGAGAACTATGAAGTTGAAGAAAAGGAAATTCCAATCATGTGTGATAACACAAGTGCAATTGCAATCACTCAAAATCCTGTGTTGCACTCAAGAACAAAGCATATCGAATATCACTTCATAAGAGATCATGTTGAAAAGAAGGGCATCACCTTGGAATATATTTCAACCGATAAACAGTTGGTTGACATATTCACAAAACCATTATGTGAGTCAGATTTGAAGAACTCAAGCATGAGTTAGGGTTAATTGAGTTAGGTGACACTTGAAATGCTGAGAAAGACTCAAAGAAAAGAAATGAAACACGAAAAGGGAAAAAGAGCTCAACTCTCAAATCGGCTAAGTGAATCACCATATCGAAAGACATAAAATGAGTCACTAGGAGAACTGTGAGAAGAAGAGTTAAATCGCTAAGGGATAAGCCGAGTCATTTATGAGCAAAGGGACAAACACGGAGTCGTTTTTACTAAGCGGGAATGTTTTTAAGAATGACGTCGATAATTATGACGTGTACAGCAAAAGCCGCACACCAAGCTTATGATTGATATAAATGCTTTGCCACATTAAATACGAGATATTAAATGCTAATAAAGCGTGCAAAATCTAAGCCGTTGATTTCAATCACATTTCAAAAACCACCCGCACGTCCTTTCGGAACCATACTTAAACCATTTTCGTCCGTTTCTCTCACACATTACCAAAACTGTTCACTTCTCTCTCTCGAAGCAAAGGCAAAAACTCTCTCAAAAACCCTATCAATCTTCAAATTACTTTCTAAGTTTCATTCGGTGAAATATTGAAAAATGGCATCCACTCATGATTTTGTCAAGCTAGGAAAGCAAATCCACACCGTCTCTTGTGGATTTCGAGGGTATGGTCAAACAGGGTCGATGACGCCCTCATAAAGAAGATCATTTGAAAAACTCGAAACGATCAAGGCTAAAACCATTTTACGGCGATGGACTTTCCGATGACCAATGTGGAAGAGGTCGCACGATTCTACGTGAATGCCGAGATTCACGATGAGGGGATCAAATCCTCTGTTCACGGAAGGGTTCATCATCACCGCCAAGGATTTGGCGTAACACCGCTAATTCGACAGCGGAAGGAGCACCGAAAATATTAAATCAATACCGATCAATACTTAGTGGATTCCTCCGGAGTTGGAGAAGAGAGGAGTAGAAGAATTACCCCATCTTCGAACCTCTATAAAAACTTATCGTGTCATTTACATTTCAAAGACTTTAATTTCTCGCACCTTATTTATTTAACTCTGTTGATAAATTTGCTATCCACTTGATAATCTCTAAGTACTAAAACCAAGTATTAAATCAATACTAAACCAAATTTAAGGGTGTAAAGTCTTCCAAAAAACAAATCACAATCGAGTTGAGTCTTTAGTCAAAAACAAATTTGAGTTATTCTATCAACGGCTCGATCAGTCGTTGAGTAACTAACTCTGCGATTAACTAACTTAGTTGTCCATCAAGGACTCGGTTGTGAAGTATTAACTCGAATTTTTAAAAGGACTAAATCGAAAAGTTGGTAAGGTTTATTCAACCCCCCCTTCTAAACCTTACACTCACACCCCTTGGGACCTACATAATCAATTATGCTCGACTTGTCCAGGTTATAAGTCATCCAAAACATAGATTTTAAAGATCATACACATGCATGTCCAATACATACAAGAATTCATCAAATAAAACATTAAATTGCACATGCATGCACTTAAAATTCAATAAATAGTAATTTTGAGCAACTCTTGAGAATTTTTATGATTTGATACATAAAATGGACATGCAATACATAGATTATATATCTCAAGGCTCATGATCAAAATTTCTACATGCATTTTAATAAAAACACCTAATAGTTGGAAAGTATTTTTCCACCCACCTTAAAATTGGAAATTGTGAAATAAAAGGATAAATTTCACAATTTTTGGATGAGGCTTCTTAGGTCAGCCCCTAAGTTAAGAAATATCAAAAATTTGAAGTTAGAAAAATGAGAGAAAAATTAAGGAGAAAAAGAAGAAAATAAGGAAATGAGAAGGACTACACTTTACCTTGTGTAGTAGGTGTATGGAGACTAGTTGAAGCTTAAAAATTGGAAATTTTGGTTCAACTCCAAAATCACCTAAGGTCAGCCCCTATTTCTCAAAAATGAAAAAGGGGTGTTAAAATTTGAAAAAAATAGAAAGAAGAGGAAAGAAGGGTTCTAGTGTCCAATTCTTACCTTGTAGTCCAAATTCTCTACTAGTTCTTCTTCAAGTCTTCAAGTTTCATCACCATGCATGCATGTCTCCAAGTGGTCTTCTAAGTACCTCAAAATCCAAAAATATAAACTTAAGTTAAAAGAAGAAGGTGATGAGTAGGAAGAATTTAAGTTGAATTGAGGAGTGAAATTTCTTACCTTGAGAAAGGGGGTGTTCGAATTTTTGAGTTTTAAGTGGTAAGATTGTTTGTTTTGGTTTAGATGTTTGAAGAAAGGAAGTATGTTTGATGTTAGGAAGAAGATGTTCTTGGAGTTATGAAGATGGGTTTGAAGATGTGAAGGACTTGTGTTTGAATATTTGAAGATATGAAGAAGTGATACTTGAAGATATGAAGAACTTATGTTTGAAGATTTGAAGATGTGAAGAGTTGGTGTTTGAAGGTTTGAAGATATGAATGAATTTTGTTTGAATATTTGAAGATGTGAATGAATTTTAGAGAGAGGTTAGAGAGAAGGAGGAGAATTAGTTAGAGGATTAAAATGTGTTGGATGAAATGAACAAATTTTGTTCAATTTTCTTCATGTGGCCGTCCACATTAGTAGAGAGGGGAGGATTTTTTTGTTTAAATTTTGTGTCTTGCAAATTGCCTCATGCATGGGAGACATTTTGGAGGTCAAAGGTATGGGCATGAGGTGGTTTGGATGGAATGTTGGAAGACTTCCAACATGTTGGCAAAATTAATAATAAAGAATTGATGTATGAGATGATGTGTATAATGTTTGAATTAATGGTATAATTATACACAATATGACTAATATAAGGTGTACATGTACAAGAGTTGGATGATATTTTTACTCCAAAATCATCATCATGGCCGTCCATTTTAAGGGCAATGTGGTAATTCCATATATTTTTTTGTCCCAAATTTGATGATAATAGATGAAATATATCAATCTCCAAAATAATTAGTGATTTCCTTGATCACTTATAAGTCTCATGATCACTTAATCTAAATCAAATTCTTAATTATATAAGGTAAAAGTCTCTAAAATAAATAGTCTCTTAAAGTTCTAAGGTGACTAATAAATACAAAAATAGTAATAATGATCAATCAAGTGATCATAAATGCAAATAGAATTAATAGAGATCATGATCACAAGTAATTAAATAAAATGAGATAAAATACAAAATATATATATTATTAATATTTACCCATCAAAGTGACGCGATAAAATAGTCGATAAAATACATAAACGACAATAAGGATCAATTATAAGCTCGGAAAAATCGGGGTTTCACGAGCCCACCGTCCGGGCCGAAATTGACACTCTATATGTAACAATATAAATTAGAGTCCTAATCGATATACACCGCATACATCGCACCTAAAAGATTAATATATATAAAAGAGAAGTTTCTTAAAATACTAGCTAAAATTTTCCCACTCATTTTCAATTACTATAATAAGTGATTAAAATATCTCGGAATAAATAAAAAGTTGATTACTTTTGAAATGTAGTTTTGTAGTCAACTTTTAAAGTGCCTTAATTAGAATTGTATAAAATTAGGTTCTCCAAATTTGAGTGTGTACAATATTAATTATTATGTTTGTCTTTTTCTTTTGTTTAAAAAAAAACATTAACAACTTTTTTGGTTTTGATTCGTTTTGACGTACTATACATCTTAATCATATTTTATGATCTTAAATTTGACAACCATATTGCACATAGGGGTGTTCATTTTTCAAATCAATTCAAATTCGATTTGATTCGACTCAATTCGAATCACAATTTCGAATTAGGATTTTTGAATTTGAATCAAATTTCAATCAACTCGAATTTCGAATATTAATATTTGAATCGAATAACGAATTGGGGATTTTTTTCAATTCTATTCAAAATCCTAATTCGAGGTGAAATTCGAGTAAATTCGATTTGAATATCGATTCGTATTCATATTTCAATTGAATTAGTGTACTAATTCGAACTCAATTATAATCCAAATGTAATTTATATATTATATATTTTTAAACATTATACGAGATATAAATTGCATATACAAATAAAAGTGATATTTTCAATTCGAATTCGTGTACTAATTCGAACTCCATTATAATCCAAATGTAATTTATATATTATATATTTTTAAACATTATACGAGATATAAATTGCATATACAAATAAAAGTGATATAATTAGTTGATGTATAAATAATATTTAATTTCACATGACTATTATAATAAAATTATTGTAGTAAAATTATAGCATTGATCATAGCTAGTTTCACAATTCAATCTCAATTGAAGTTTCAAAGATTATTTGTATAGTTTTTGAATTATGCGAGTTTAAACTTAAAAATAATATATATTTTTATTTCAAAAAAAATATATGTTTTTGATTTTAATAGATTTCACCTTAAAAGTATTTTGTCTTTAATTTTTATAATATCTTTAAAGTAACAATATAGTTTTGATAATTTATATGGTTTTTGCTTATGTTTTTATTTTATTATAGAATTCTTTTGTTAAAAACAATTTGAAGTTTTGCTTGAAACTTATGGTAATGGACACGAAAATACGGGTCTCAAATACAACGATTCCCGATTTATCGATAAATTTTAATTTTTGGATTGACTCGGGTTCGATTCGAAAATAGACAAATCTAATTGATTAAATTCGATTGAAATTAATCGAATCAAGATCGAATTTCGAATTGAGGTTTAAAAATTCCATTCGATTAATTCGATTCGAGGAAGTCGAGAATTCGGGATTCGATTCGATGAACACCCCTAATTGCACATATAAAATATAAACATAATAAATAAAAAATATAAGATATGGTTACTCAGAATTTTATTTTGTTATGGGCTTTAAAAATTATGCATCCTTGACTATTGGATATCAAGTTGTATATGCATGTATTTTGCTATTTGTAATATATGTATAGTTGTTATTTGGTGTAGCATATTTCTTCATAAATATATAATTGTATTTAAGTCATTTAAAAATACTTATTTTTCTTGAAGAAAATATCTCAAAATATATACCTCTGGCAGTCTTAACCTAAGAAACCCACTCGTGAGGAAGCTCCCAACCATTATCCCTCACATATAAAAAATCCCCTTCCATAGCCCACCAGGAGAAGGAAATCCATATAGGAACTTGCACTGAGGACGTGGGAAGAAATAGAAGAAGATGTCACCCGGAGACTTCCGAGCATAGAACAAGGAATGAAACCCATCTACAGTCGGAATCGAGCATAACTCAGGTGCATAACATGATGATATCCTTATATACATGGATAGGCAGGAATCATCGACCAACACATGCTTCCACCGGCCTAAGGATGGAGATGAGGAAAGTATCTGGAGAAAGCACAAAGTCAACTAAGAAGTTGTAAAGGTACGCCGTGATGAAGCCCTCGGGTGGATGAGTTAGCCTGTCACCTGAACCCGGAGCCAACATCACAAACGTCGAAGGAAGCTCAATCTGCTATGTCACTCGACTGCCAACTCTTCCAGGACAACTGCTCGACTCCCGGGAAGAGGCCTATGCTGATACTTGGTGGGGTGGACCTCTTCAGAACTATCTCTTTCGGATTCCACCTTAGAAGACTCATCACTTGGGCTCGGGTCCGGCTCAAGCTCTACCTCCTCATCACCATCGAAACACAACTCTGGAGCTAAGAGAGGAATATCAAATTCTGTGGAGAAACGTGGACATGGAATGACTGACCCAGAAACAGATCGCCTGGTAACACCTCACCCTCCAAGCGGAATGGAAGAAGCCTAAGGAATCCGAGATATGGCTCAAAACGTCACGAAAACTTGGGGAAGATGGAGAAAAATGGGAAAGAAAATAGATCATGGGGTGGTGCGCCTTCCTCCGCCGAAGAGGGCGCCCGGGCGCGCCCTTTTGGCCGCCCCGGGATGGCCACAAATGGGTGCCCTTGCCTACTCCGGGGAGGTGCCTTGGGCACCCTCTACGGCTCTCATCTTTCTTTATATGCGCGATGCACTCTACCTCTCCATCAACTCTCAACTCAAGTCTCACCTCAACTCTCACTTGTAAGAAATTTTCTAAGTCTTCTACAAAGCAAAAATTTCAAAAGTTGAGAGGTAGAGAGAATTTTACTTTTGGAGACATGGTCACAAGTCTCCACTCCAAAGTGTCCTTGTGCAAAGTGGTCAAAGATTCTCCAAAAACAAAACAACATATACTACAAGACAAGCCGAGATACTTCTACACTTTGGATTAGCTCTCTTTGTTTCATCCCTCCGCAACACCGGAGTTGGGGGCTTATGTTGGAGACAAAAACTTTATTTCATTAATTAAATATATAATTCATTTTATATATATTTATTTAATATTAAATGCCTAATGGGATCTTAATAATTAAACCGGCCTAAAGGAGTCCGGATTTGACCCAATTGGCCATTTTCTCTTATGTGGATGCCCATAGGCCAAATTCTCCTACACGGCCCATGGGCTCATCTCCCGTATAAAATATCCCTCCTATTATAGTATTATCTATAAGTGAGTTAATTCATTATTCTCCTACGCATTAATTTGCAGTATTCATATACTGTTATTTCTCTCGTTCAACGCTACCGACTTGAGCGTCGGAGGGGCCTTCATGTGATAACTCCTGGAGCCCTCTAATGTTTGTGCATGTGTGTAGGATTTCAATCGACGGATTTTCCATTCAAGGAGAAGAAGGCTTGAAGACTTCCCTTTCGGGAAGAGGAAGAAGAAGAAGATTTCCCGTTGAAAAGAGAACTAGCATGAAGATTTCCATCTCGGGAAGAGAATTTTGGTCAATCCAGTTGACTTGAATAATCTGCACTTAATAAAATAGCTCGAAAGAATAATTTGCAATATATAAAATAATATGGCATTCATGTACAAAAATCAAAATAATTATTTGTATGCAACTCGCCTTTCAATTTTGATTTAAAAAGTCTTAGTTCTTTTAAATATTTCTTCTCATTTTCTAATCTTTCTCTTTATTTTTCTTCTTCTCCGCTTCCCTAGGTCTTTCCCTAATTATTTCCTTCCTCCTCCTTATTGTGATTAGGGCGACATGTAATGACTTTTAATTTCTTGCATTTTTAATTTGAGAACTTTAAATCTAGAGCTTAAAAAAGTTACGTGTGATAATTTGTCAACAAGGTTGCGAGAGGAATTGATGTGGGGTCTTCATTCTTGGTGGGAGAACTCGACCACTAGCCGCAAATAAAAGTTTTAATTTTTTTATCTACATAACAAAATAAAAATAAAAATTGTATGGGTACGGAACTAGAACATGGACCATTTTTCAAAGTGTTAAGAACGAATAACACTCAATCACTAAGTTGGATTTACTTCTAGTGTAGTATTTTATTTATTTTATATATGTACTACATGTAAAGGGTATATAAAATTTTGAACCCCAAACTTTCGTAGTTTTTTTCTGAGCCCAAGTAGAACGCTCTTAGACCTAATGCAAGTAGCGGCCCTCACCATACAATCCATACCCTTTCCTACACGTAAATTAAAGAGAAATTACCAGAAATACCTCAACTTTTTAAAAATTACCACCAAATATGTTTTTATTACTTTTGTATCTATTTTTTTCTTTTTTACGCTCCTACAAATTTTTTGATTATTTTTACGTTTTTTTCGTTCTTTCTTGTTCCTATTGTTTTATATGTTATATATGTCGTTTCGATGTTGTTTAAAATTGTTTTTGTGTTGTTTTTTTGTTGTTTCGATGTTTCAAAATAACATTTACCTATTTTTCATGTTGTTTTTTGTTCATGTATTGTGTTGTAATTTGTACATTGTTTCTATGTTGTTCTATAATATTATTAATGTTGTTCGAATATTTTTGTTGTTGTTTCCATGTAGTTTTTAATGTGTAGATACAATTTTTACCTACTTTTAAGCTCTTTTTATTCATTTAGTATTTTTAATATTTTTTACATTGTTTCTAGGTTGTTTTCATACAATTTTTAATGTTGTTCTTATGTTTATTTGTCATTTCCACGTAGTATTCGATGTTTAAATACAATTTTTACCTATTTTTAAGCTCTTTTTGCTCATATGGTGTGTTTTCTATATTGTTTCGATTTGTTTCTATATTATTTTTTATTGTTTCCATGTTTTTTTAGGTTTTCATGAATTTGATCAAAAATTAAATTGTTTTTTTTAATCATGTTGTATCTATATTATTTTCAATTAGTTTGGTTTTAATATGTGTTATTTTATGTGTATGTTTCTTGTTCTTTTTATAAGATTTCGAGTATAAAATGGATTAGTTAATGAGGGCAAAACTTATTTTTTCACTGAAATTTGATTAGAAGAAACATATTTGAAACAACCAAGAAACAACAACGTAAAAAGTTCGGTAATTTTGGCAGGAGCGTATTTTTGTCCAAAAAAGGGGTGGAGCATAATTTTATCCAAAAATCACCTAAAGCGTAAAAGCATGTCTTTTATCCGAGGAAAAGTGGGGTAATTGTGTCTATTGGGTGCAATTAGGTTGCATCCATATTTGAGATAATAGGGAGTCCTATTTAGATGAGGTTTATCAGAAACATCTCCCATGAGGACTCTATATGGGATATGTGATTGAGATATATATTGAGATCTCTCCCTACAATATAAGTCCAAACAATAAGATCGTCCTCTATATAGAAAAAGAATAATCTCTCCTAAAATTTCTCTCTACGATTATTTTCTTGGAGCATCACCAAAGTTCTCCAAGGGTTTAAGGTATGGACATCCAAGTAAATAATTCTAGTAATGATTTAAACCAATAAGAAAGGCGGTTCGTGATCATGTTCATGGTTCAACCAACCTACGGGATTCGTTCGTTATTCAGGGTTCAATCAAGAGAAGGCTTGTAGATGACTTAATCATGGATCAAAAGGAAGGCTTGTAGACGGGCTCAAAAGTCGCTACATGGATCGATAGTTCCACTGCAAATAGGTATATTCGATCCACCTTATATGTGCAAATATATTATTTGTGATTTAAGTTTCGACTCATATTTGCTAGCAGTTGTATCAGAGCCATTAGGGCTCGATCTCGCCTATGTGATGTGCTTGACTTTGAATATTCATATGATTTGATTTTTTATTTGAAATATTCGAATCTATACTTTTTGTTTTTATGCATGCAATATTGGTGTCAAATTATAGATGTCGGAAAGACGATTAATTTGATATATTACGTATGTAAACGGATTTAAATCTTTACTTACTTATTCTAGCTCGATCGAAAAAGTTATTATGATTCAAAGTTTGTGAGTTAAAACAAAATTGTGAATCGAAACACGTGCAGAAAGTGCAAGTTTGCAATATTTTTTCCTTGTTCAGCCACGGTGCATGTCAATCAGTCAATGTGTTTTTAACTTTTTTTTTTTATATTTTTTTTAAGAAGAAAATTTTTGTATTGATTTTCGTGCCCAAGTTGGTAAGTAAGATTTAAGGTTGCTGAAATTTGATTCATGCCTGTTCAAGTGCATGTGAGCGTGTGTGAAGTTTTTTTTTTTTTGAACCATCATGTGAGTGCGTCAAAAATTGGCATACAAATCACAACATGTAGCACTTTGTAATTAATTTTTTTAAAAACAAATTCATATGTGTCGGCCGATGTGGCGACCGATGATCTTTGGTGGGCCATGGCCACCGACATGGCGCCGACTTGTTCTCGCTGGTGGCGCGATGGTCACGTGGGTTGGTGATGTGGCATCGGCTTAGATGCCACATGGGCGCCGGGTAGTGATGTGGCGCCGAGGTTGGGATGCCACATGAGCGCCGAGTAGTGCTAAGTGGTGTATCCCCTTTTATAAAAAAAAAAAAATGAGGGAATATTGTTCTTACATGGATTTGAATCCTAGACCTTTTTGATAAATTTATTGCATACCCACCACTAGTCTAAGAAAATTTCTTATTATTACGCCAAAGATGTTTTGTATTTATATAGAATCTGACAATAGATATTTTCTAGCATAATTATGTATATGGATGTTATTTTTTTGCACGTTGAGACGCTTGCAAAATTATTTTTTGTGCATTTGTTTTTGTTATAGTATTAATGCATGAAAAATTATTTTTGCACATAGAGTGCATATTTTTTTTCTTTCGCATTAGATGCATGAAAGAAAATTAGTTTTGCGCATTAAGATGCTTGCAACAAATTATTATTTTTTTGTGCATTGTGATGAGTGTGAATATTATTTTTTGCACATTGGTGCATGAAATTTTATTTCTTTTCGCATAAGGTGCGTGAAAGAAATTATATTTTTGCGCATTAAGGTGCAAGCAAAAATGTTCTATGTAATTTTTAATTTATGAGTTGCATACTTTATTAATTGCTTATGTGTATGCAAATTTTTTTTGCTGCAATTAATTTTGTTAATGTAATATGAATTATCATGTGTTGGAACTGAATGAACATTGACAAATGGGTGCTCATGTATGTGAATGTTTACTGTTTTAGATTAATATTATTTGTGGGAGTTAATTTTTGACAATGGTGGTAATTCGGTATCCTCATTAATATTTTTTACTTTTTTCTAGATTGATGTAGTAGGCCTTGAAAATATGTATTTTTTTAGGCATGTATTTATTTATCTAATTTTTGGATGCTATGTAACATCAATTTTACGAGGATATTTTTTGTTTTACCACCATAGGTCTAAATTATCTCCACATGATGCACCATATGTCAATGTCGCCCATGGGGCTATATTATTTTTGTAATTACTTATATCGCATGGTTGCATGCATGATTTATTTATGGACATTGATAATTTTATTCATGGATCAAGTAATTTTTATTGTGATCTTCAATTCAGTAGGAGATGATTACTAGCCTTGGTGACAAATTTTCGATCTCATTGAATTGAAGAAAATAATAAATATTACTTGGATCCGAGAATAAATTTTTTAGATCAAGCACCTAATTATTTGCGCAATTTATTGAAATGTGTTTAGATCAAACTCACGTGCTTTAGTTTAGCCAATTTAGCATGAAAATAGACAAAGTATCATGTATTGTCGCGATTTAGACGCTGGACAATATTTTTGTGGATTAAAGAAAGTATTTGCGTTTTATTTATTTAAGCCGCAAATGTAAGAACTTAATTACTCGAGATAATCGCATTGAGATGCCGATGATATACTTATAGACCAAAATTAATTTTGCGCTTTAATTTGGTTAAGTTGCAAATTTAATATAAGAGTTTAAGCTCTATTTTTTGAAATATGAGCTTACTCCCAAGTAATACTCTAGTTATCCAAATTCATTATTTGAGTTGAATTAATAATATTAGTAACTTGTGTTATTATTAATGAAAATCGCCTATCTAGAGGTTGATTATAAAAAGTTGAGAAATACACAAGTCAGTGCACCTGTCGTTTGTGCTGACCGACAAACCAACTCGGGTGAATGTTGGAACAAGCATAATGTAGCTTGACGAGAGAAAAAGCTAAAACTAGAACTATAAATTGATCCATAAAGTGACAAGAAGTCGTGTCACCATATTAAATTAGGCGATTAAGTATTAACAAATATTAAGTGCACTTATGAGATTGATAACTTCGCTCGTAATTGTACTGTGATGAAGTTTGACTATTTAATTGCTCTTAATTTTTCCCTAATATTTCCAAATCTCTCCATGGGTGGATTATAGATATTGGTTGACTTAGCATGTGGTTTGAGATTGAGCAAATGTATATGACTATTATTGGGTTGTGCAATATAGAGCGTACAAGAGGAGGCTAAAAAGAGTCACCTCAAACTCAACAGTTGGTGTGAGAAACTTGATGTGTCGATGTACTCTTACTCGGATAAATTCACTTGTAAGATATTTGTTGAGTGAGAAGACTTGTCTATCTTTTCTTTGTGATGCTTGGCTTTAGATGGTATTTCTTTTAGATCTTCTAAAGATATCGTGGCACGTGAGATTAGGCGGACGACTCTATTAGCTCGAGGAGACATTATTGTCTAACTCGCTAAGGTCAATCTCCCTCTGCATAATTATTTTTCGAGCGGGATAAGCTTGCTGGAAAAATGAAAGATGACTACTTTTCCTTTAAAGCTAAGTCCGCTAAATTGAGTGCAGACTTATGGGTGTGAGGCACAAATTAATGCATTATATTTTCTTTCATTGCTGTTTACGATATAAGTTAGTACATTTTCACTCTCATTAGTTAGAAGCGCCAACTTGTTTTGAGCGATTCCTAACAGATGGAGATGTACTAATAGAGAGCGCGGGAATAGTGTCTAATTAGTTTAGACACACAGTTGAAGGAAATAAAGTTGCAAGTTGAATGATGGTTCTAAATACTTTGCAGTTGTATGAGCTTGCGAAGAAGGGACAATCACTTCAAAATGGTTAGATTTATGATGGTGCAAATTGATTTGTATGTTTTGTTGCTGCCTACATCATAAAATATGTGTCTCCAAATGAATCTTCAATCTTTTACGAGCTTTATTTGGTAACAAGCCCAAATTAGTGGGTATGTGCCTAAGTAAGTTCGAGCATATGTGTTCTCAAGTGGAGAATCAAGTCGCACGATTTAGGTTTCGCCTCAAAGAGATTTCTTGAGCACATGTGAGGTCAAAAGAGATCTTAAAACTATGAGAGTTGCAATATACTTAGGAGGCGTGTAGGTCCCAAGGGGTGTGAGTAAGGTTTAGAAGGGGGGGTTGAATAAACCTTACTAAATTTTCGATTTTAGTCCCTTTAAAATTACAACAGAGTTGATTCAAATAGTTGTGTCCTTGAGGGACAGCTAAGTTGGTTATTCAGCTAAGTTAGCCACTCAACGCACTGATAGAGTCGTTGATAGAATAACTCGGTTGTTTAACCTAAACTTAACTCAGTGGTTTGGTTTTATCAATGAAGACTTAACACCCTTTGATTTGTTTTAAGTTTGTTTTAAACACACGATTTTTAGCACTTGGTTATTAATCGGTTGGATAGCAAATATGATTCTAACATGAGTTATAATGTAAGTATGCAAGAAAGTAAATGTCTTTGAAAGTAAATGACACAAATGTTTTTATAGAGGTTCAAGATAGGGTAATTCTTCTAATCCTCTCTTCTCCAACTCCCGGAGTAATCCACTAAGTAATGATCGTTTACAAAGTGGTGAACGATCACCGTGACGGCTTGATCACACAATTGGCTTCTCTTGCGACTCGGCTACTTCACAGGCGGTTGTCTTGCTACTTCACTCACTTCTCAAGTTCTTGGATTTGATCACGAAGCCCTCCAACAAACTTGATACTGGTTCGACCTTGAACCTTCCTACAATCATTCTTGGAAAGTAGACCCCTTTTGATTCTTCAAAAGTCTCCTCTTCAACAGATTTGAAGTTGTCTTTCCTTCACAGCTTGTGTTGGATCGATTTCCTTCGAGTTTCAGTCTTGAGGATTTTCTTGAATATACTTGAGAATATTGCAGGTTAATTGCTTGAATAATGCTTGCTTGTTCGTGGTTCAGGTCACCTTTTCTCAGTAATTTCCTCAGCCTTTTATAGTGTACATTTGAAATTTTGCCCGTTGAAGAGATAGGCTAATTTCAAATGTCACTTTTGTTCGTTGGCTTGTCTTGTCTGCAGTCCTTGATGTTGACATTTCCTCGTATTAAAAAATGTCTTGCAGCCTTGCAGATTATCTGACACACGGTGCAGTGTTTCCCATTGGTCTATTCCTTTTGCACAAAACTGGGACTAACACTTTACACCGACACTTTTTGACATGTTACTACTTTGAGTAACATTCTTGACATTAATCAACGGATCTAAGTCGATTGTCTTGACTAGATCACGCTTTACCCTGTGTGACTTGAGTCGCCTTCCGGTCATTTGGATGACTCAACCGTTACTTCAACTTTGAGACTTGGCTCCTTGAGATAACTTGACTAACACTTCTTACAATTGTTCCTCACCGATACTCCTTCAAAGAGAGTCCTTGACTTCCTTGTTGGCCATACTCCGACACACACAACAGTAGTCTTCAATCCAAATCCATGATTGACTTCTTGTATTCCTTGGCATAGCCGACTTGACTCGGCTTCTTCAAATTTATCTATTATAATACAAATTACAAGGAAAATGAGGTCCCAACTTCCTAGTTTAAGTTTTATATGGTATCATCAAAATCTACTTAATAAATTTCTGTAGGTCCCAAGGGGGTGTGAGTGTAAGGTTTAGAAGGGGTTGAATAAACCTTACCAACTTTTCGATTTAGTCCTTTTAAAAATTCGAGTTAATACTTCATAGCCGAGTCCTTGATGGACAAACTAAGTTAGTTAATCAATGAGTTAGTTACTCAACGGACTTACTGAGCCATTGATAGAATAACTCAAATTGTTTTGACTAAAGACTTAACTCGGCTGTGATTAGTTTTCAATGGAAGACTTTACACCCTTAAATTTGGTTTAGTATTGATTTAATACTTGGTTTTAGTACTTAGAGATTATCAAGTGGATAGCAAATTTATCAAACAGAGTTAAATAAATAAGGTGCGGAATTAAAGTGCTAAAATGTAAATGACACGATAAGTTTTTATAGAGGTTCGAAGATGGGGTAATTCTTCTACTCCTCTCTTCTCCAACTCCTGGAGGAATCCACTAAGTATTGATCTCAGATACAAAGTGGTAACAGTCCGGATGCAAGTCTTGATCACACACCGACTTGATCCTTTGGGACTCGATGCGAGATGCCTTGATCACGTCTGGCGGCTTCTCGACGACTCGGACTTCTTCACGGTTCTGTGGTCGCTTGCTACTACATGACCCGCTGCTCAAGCTCTTTGGATTTGATCACGAAGCCCTCCAAAAACTTGAGACTGGTTCGACCTTGAACCTTCCTACAATCCTCCGTGGAATGTAGACCCCTTGATTCTTCAACAATTTCCTCTTTAACTGATTGAAGTTATCTTTCCTTCACAGTGAGTGTTGGATTGATTTTCTTCGTAATGTAGGCTTGAGGATTGATCTTGAATGATTTGAGAATATCTTAGGTTACTGATTCAAATGTTTGCTTGAATGTTCGTGTTCTGTAACCTTCTCTCGAGTCATTCCTCGGCCTTTTATAGTGATCTTTCAAAAATCCCGTTGAAGAGATAGGCTTATTTTTGAAAGTCACTTGTGGTCGTTGGCTTTGTCTTGTTGCGATCCTTGGAATTGCCACTTCCTCGTATGAATTGTTCTTTAGCTTTTCGAGTTCGACATGGTGCGATGCTTCCCATTGGTTTATTCCTTTTGCACGCTCTGGGATCGAGCACTTCGAGAAAGGTAGTATGGAGGTATTACTTGTTTAAGTAATTCCTTTGATTTCGGCAACGGATCTCTTCCCGATTATCTCGACTTGATCGCATTTCCTTGCTTTCCCCAGGTGACTTAGAGTCGACTTCCAATCATTGGATGACTCTTTCCGTCACTTCAACTTGAGACTTGGCTATCTTGAGTTGACTTGATTGATACTCTCATCGAGCCGCATCTCAATCGCTCCTTCAATTGAGTTCCGTCTTCTCTTATTTGCCATACTCAATCGCCTTGTCTTGCGAGTCTTCCTTCTAGTCTCCGATTGTCTTCTTGCATGTTTAGGCATAGCCGACTTAACTCACTTGACCAAATTTATTTATTACAATGTAGTTTACAACGAAAATGGGGTGCCAACTTCCTATTCTAAGTTTTACATGACATTCATCAAAATCTAAACAATAAATTTCCCAACAATTTCCCCCTTTTGATGATGCCAAAACTTAAAACATTCAAAATGTAAATAGCAAAGATACATACGAGATAGTGCATTCACGAGAGAATGTATGCGTAAAATCAATCCTTTTATTGATCATAACATTCTTGTCCTTTACAAATCAACTGTTTACAAAGTGTATCGTAGCAAACATCTATGTCTACGCAAAAAAGAGAATTTACTGATTTATTACAAAAGACTTACATAAAATGTATTTACATAGTAAAATACATGAAGGGGTGGACAACAACACTTCATCTCCTTCGCTTCCTCCTTCTTTCTTCTTCTTGACTCTGTCATCTTCCTGTCTTCTTTTCTTTTTCTCATCTTCACCGCTTTCTTCTTCTTTTCATACGCCTTCCTGAGGACAGCTTCATCTCTTCTTATTCTCTCTTGTCTCTCCTCCCATAGCCGAGTTTGTCTTTTATTTTCTTCTTCAATTCTTTTCACATACTCGGATTGTTCTTAGCCACTTGCAGATTGGCTACTTCGTCAAAAACCAAATTTCAAAGAGATCCCACCTTTCTTGCCTGGATCTATATACTCAATATTTTTGGGCAGAGGCCTAGTCTCAAACCTCTTCATCCACCTCTGCTTCTTCCTTTTCCTCTCCTCAGGCGTATAATGTACTTGGGGTCTTCTTCTTCCGGCGAGTGACCAAAGCAGAGCGATCGCCGAGTCCGTCGCTCGTCGCCTTCTTCACATAGTGTGAGACCTTTTCCCAAGATAAGTCCCGTGCTTGAGCCATGGACATGTTTGCGAAGTATCCTTCGGGATGCGAGCGTTTAAATTCATCAATCGATCTTGGCTCGATTCCGCATCCGAGATGGCATAAGTGTCTCTCGCTCTCACCGAATGCCTCCATGTTGTTTGAAATATCCATAACTCGGGCATTCATCCTTCTTTCCACTTCCCATCCATCCCCGCTTCAATCTTTCTCTTGTCACCATAGGTACAAAGAGTGTTGGAGTGGCGAGTCATCGGGAGTTTGCTGATAATATCACCGTGACAAGACATTGTTGGGGGGTTTTTGCAATCATCAAGGTTACATCTCTCGATCCTTCCCCTCAACAGACTTCCCTTTCTTTTCTCTTGAAACTTCCTCACTTGTCTTTCCCTTCACAATCGCTCCCTCCTTCTCAACTTCATATCCCTTCGCTTTTTAGGTATTCCTCTTCCCCTTTTTGGCATCATTAAAGGAGAGAGGAACCTTGAAACAAACTAGCGAAAGCGAAGTCGAGTCCACGATGGCCAAGTTACGCCCAGTGCTGCGGAGTATGCGGCGCAAAACGCAGAGCGAGTAGCGTTGATTCACTTTTAATTAACTTCATCTCACCATGAGAAGGCTGAATTTTTCGATCTATGTTTTCTTCCATACGCAGGAGCTCATTCTTATTTTGCTCACGCAATGACTTTATCTCAAAGAAAGGTGAGATTCATGCATGTGCTCAATGTGTTCTCTCAATTTTGCCTTTGCATCGGCATTCTCACTTCGCTGGACCAACACTTGTTGAACAATGTTCTCAAATATCTAGCTTGTTCCACACGCATTGTTTGCTTCTTTGTTGCCACCACTCCCGGATTCTCACTATTATGCCTCTCAAGTCGTGCAGTAAGGTTGGCATCTCTGTTATCCATCTCATGTCCATCGAGGCCTGGTGCCTCTCCATCCGTTCAATTTCAAAGAAATAATGCTTTGAATACCTCCCGAACTTCGCTTGTTCCTCTGCATTGCGGTGATGGCCAAGCGGCGTCAAAATCATAGTCACCGAACGATGGTATTTGATGGAATGACAGGATCTGGTCTATGGAAGCGCTCAAGATCTCTTTTTCGACTCTTCGGGAGGTCGGGTACCTCCAGGAGAGAAGGAAATGATTCTACAAAGGGATCATCATGAGCAAATCGGAATTTGTTCAATGATGAGTGGTGCTCATGAAGTTCCTTGTGGAGTCGAACTGCTGCACTGGGGAGCTGCGCAGCTGGACTGTTTCAGTTGGGGGTCTCATTTGTGAAGTTGACCCGACTTTGCCGAGCCTCGGTTTGTCTCAACAGCCGTTGGTCTCACCGGTTTTTTTCCACGTGAGTTGATCGTCCTCGGCCTTATCGGAGCGTCATCGGACGATGATGAGATTTCCATGGGTGGCTCATCATCAAAGTTGTAAGTTTGACGAGTAGACTTGAGGTCGACTTTACTCGTGGTTGGAACATCCTCAATCGAGTCTTTTGGATCGAGTCACGGGGGATGACTCGGCCATCGTCTCCTTCCGATCCCGAGAAAGGTTACATCAGATTATCACGGGAATCGTGAAGCGCACTTATCTCCTTTTTCTCGATGGATCAATGATAGCGGGAGGGATGTTTTGTACTTCAGCTTCTTTACCCCAGAAGTCTCAACCTCCCGTGGACCTTCATTACCTCCTGCAGCCTCAATCGCACGAGGCCTTGACATCCCTTTCGACAATGACAGCTGTCTTAGGGTCTTCTGCGGTGGCATCCATTGAGTCTCAACTCCATCGATTGCACTTTCGTCGCCCAGAGTGTTAACTCCCGGGGTTGTTCCTTCCTCGTGCCTCGACCGCATCGGCGGCGTCATTAGCCTTCGAGTTGGCACCTCACCGAGACAGTCTCAATCTGTCCGAGCCTCGTCGATGACAACTTGTCGTGGTACTTTGTGTTTGTTCCTTCTCCACTTCGCCTCCTAGATTCATTGTGGAGTCACTCACAAAAGATCCTCCGACCTTGCTACAGTGGAGGGAGTTTCACCGGCACACCACCAGTGAGTGACTTCGATTGGGGTCACTCTTTCCGGACTCTCACTGTTCCCATTGAGTATTCATCGTTGGGGCGGTGGTAAGACACCTTCATTAGGGGTTGGCTCGATCGGGGTCCCCATTATCCCGGTTTCATCGCCAGCTCCTTAGTTCCTTCTTCCGAGTGAGCTGGGGAAGTGGTGGCAGCAACAACAGTGGCAATATGCTGCACCACTCCCATTGGGTCTATCTCCAGCTGTGTTTTGGAGGACTCTCCTGGTCCCTCCATCATTCTTTGCTCATGAAGGATTCTGGATTCTTCCATTGCTTGCTGCATTTGCAACTCTTCTGTGTGGCAAAGAACAGGTCCGAGATCCTCATCACTTTCTCGATAGAACGTCAAAGTGAGGATGTGTATGTTCTGTGGTGCTGGTGATAGGGCGGATGTTGGCCGTCTCACGTGCCTCTGCGTCCTCAGCTGCTTTAGCCCATTCATTTTCTTTTCGAATTTCCAGTATATTTATGCAATTATCCTCGTCAAGGGCTTGCAGCACTGTGTCCACCTCAAGAAATCTGAAGAGTTCTTCTTCCTCAGCAATGAACTCTGGATATTGAAACTGCACTCTGGATAGGCTCAACTTCCATTTTCTCCACTCGCGCAGACGATTTTGGATGTCTGGATACAATGGAGAGTGCATGATTAAATCGTCTTCATCATCCTCTTGCTGGCCCTCGTTTCCAGGTATTGAAGGTAGCAGACTTCGCTGCTCGACACCTTCAGCAGCCTCTTTACAATGGGAGAAACAACCCTGTCAACAGGTGACTCGGTTGTCTCAGCCATTCTTTGTTCCTCAGCTGTTCTGACTACAGCTGGGTCTTCAAGTTGCCTCTGCTGATCAGTCTCAGCAGACTTGGCCGTTTCATCAATCACTTCTGGAGACTCTACTTCTCCAGCAGTCTCAGTATCTTCTCCAGCTGAGTGACAGACTCAGCTGTCTTTTCAAGCTCGGAGAGTTTGGAAAGTCTTCTTCTTCTCTTTGTTTTAACCAAAGGGATTTACTGCTCCACTTCATCCGGTTCATTGAAGGTGAATGCCTTCGCAGATGTCTTAGAGGTAGTTGCCTTCCTTGTTGTGGCATCCTCTTCTTCTTGATCACCGGAGAAGGGATTAATGGTTCCTTCTCCATGCATCGCTGGCAGGGCGGGAGACACAGCTGCGGGGGCAGTTACTCCTGCGGGGGCAGGGAGAAGATTTGTTTTTCTTTCTTTGCAGAGCAAGCGGCCAGCTTCTCTTAGCACTGCAGGGGCCTTCTTCTTTGGTGGAGAGGAGACGATTGTATCTTCGTGGTCGCTTGATTCCCCCTCACTTGTATCACTCTCTTAGCGTAGGCTCTCTTCTCTGCGCCCGAGGTTTGATCTGAACATCCTCTTGTTTACATGGAATGCCTTTCCATGCCGAAGAGGGATCGCTTTTACCTCCATCGCCGGCCAATCACTGCATCGTATCCCAGGATCCTCCAAATGCTCCATTCTCCTTGAAGGATTTGTTCCCTACATTCTCAGCGTAGTCTGCCGTAGACAAACTCACTCAGCCAGTTCACTTTCTTTTCTTCAATGATCGCAGCCATTACGATCAATTTCGCTGGATAGTTGGTCAAAGCTGCCAAATTTGATGTCTATGCATTTGGCAACGATGTCCAACAATTTGTGGTAGTCCTCCTTCAAAGACCTCTTGTTAGTTGTGTAGACTATCTTTTCAAAGATAGTCGGTCTTGGCTACTACCTTCCAAGCAAAGAATGCTAAGTCAACATCGCTTCATTGATTTCTCGTGCTCCTTCCGCCTGAATTTAGGCAAAAGAGTTCGCCTAATCCTTGGCAAAGTAATGATGAACTCCTTCTCGTGAACAGAGGATTTGATCCCCTCGTCGTGAATTTCAGCATTCACGTAGAAGCGGTGCGACCTCTTCCACATAGGTCATCGGAAAGTCCATCGCCGTAAATGGTTTTAGCCTACCATTTCGAGTTTTTCAGCGATCTTCTTTATGAGGGCGTCATCGAACCCCCTGTTTGACCATACTCTCAAATCCACAAAGAGACCCGGTGTGGATTTGCTTTCCTAGCTTGACAAAATCATGAGTGGATGCCATTTTTCAATATTTCACCAATGAAACTTAGAAAGTGATTTGAAGATTGATAGGGTTTTTGAGAGAGTTTTTGCCTTTGCTTCCGAGATAGAGAAGTGAAATGCTTTTGGTAATGTGTGAGAGAAACGGATGAAAATGGTTTAAGTATGGTTCTGAAAAGACGTGCGGGTGGTTTTTTGAAATGTGATCGAAATCAACGGCTTAGATTGTGCACGCCGATTAGCATTTAATGTCTCGTATTTAATGCGGCAAGATTTATATCCAATCATAAGCTTGGTGTGCGGCTTTTGCCTGTACGCATAATTATCTTTGACGTCATTCTTAAAAGCATTCCCACTTAGTAAAAACGATCGTTTTTGTCCCTTTGCTCATAAATGACTCGAACTTATCCCTTAGCCGATTTAACTCTTTCTTCTCACGAGTTCTCCTGTGACTCAAATTGTCGCCTAACTCGATCAATTGTCTTTCCGATATGGTTGATTCACTTAGCCGATTTGAGAGTTCAGACTCTTTTTCCCTCTTCGTGTTTCATTTCTTTTCTTTGAATCTTCCTCGAGTGTCACCACCAATTAACCCTAACTCATGCTTGAGTTCTTCAAATCTTGACTCACATAATGGTTTTGTGAATATGTCGACCAATTGTTTATCGGTTGAAATATATTCCAAGTTAATGTCCTTCTTTTCAACATGATCTCTTATGAAGTGATATCGACATTGATATGCTTTGTTCTTGAGTGCAACCACGTAATTTTGAGTGATTGCAATTGCACTTGTGTTATCACACATGATTGGGATTTCCTTTTCTTCAACTTCATAGTCTCTCACTTTGTCTCATCCATAGGACTTGGGCACAACAGTGCCAGCCTATGTATTCTTCTGCTTCACCGTAGAGGTGGCTATTGAATTTTGCTTTTTGTTAAACCAGAAATTAGCTTTGTTTCAAGAATTTGACATGTGCCTCGAGGTGCTCTTCTTCCTGTCAACTCTACATCCAAAGATAGTCGTAGTCCGAATAGCCAATTAGCTTGAATCCACCTTCCTTTGGATACCATAAGCCAACTTCTTGGCTTCCTTTCAAATATCTCAAGATTCTCTTGGGCATATATCATATGGCTTTCTTTTGGAGCAGATTGAAATCTTGCACATACACCTACAAAGAAAGGTGATGTCCGCCCGCTTTGTGAGATAGAGAAATGATCCAATAAGTACTCAGTATCTTGTTTGATCTACAGCCCCGCCATCTGCGCATCCATATCCATTTTGATCGATGTATTCATTGGTATTTTCACGTAAGACTTCTCTTCCATACCAAATTTCTTCATTAAATCTCTGTGTATTTTGTCCGACTTATGAAGGTTCCATCCTTCACTGTTTCACTTGGAGTCCAAGGAAGAATGTCGACTCTCCCATCATGCTCATTTAATTTGCTTTGCATGAGGTTTGAAAATTTATCACACAGACTCTTTGTTTGTGGATCCAAAAATAATGTCATCCACATATATTTGAACAAGCAATATACTCTTTGCATCTTGAATTAAAGAGTGTTCTATCCACTTTGCCTTTTGTGAATCCGTTCTCAGTCAGGAATTGTGACAAAGTATCATACCATGCTCTGGGTGCCTGTTTCAATCCATATAGAGCTTTCTTGAGTTTGTATACCTTATCTCCAAGAGTCTTCTGCTCAAATCCTGGAGGTTGTTCAACATACACTTCTTCTTCCAATAAACCATTAAGGAATGCACTCTTTACATCCATCTGATATACAATAAAATTCTTGTGAGCTGCATAGGCAAGAAACATCCTTATAGCTTCCAATCTTGCTACAGGGGAAAATGTTTCATCAAAATCTATCCCTTCTTCTTGGCAATATCCTTTGGCTACTAATCTTGCTTTGTTTCTTACCACAGAACCTTCCTCGTTCATCTTGTTTCTGAACACCCATTTAGTGCCAATAATATTTTGATGGGTGGGTCTTTGAACTAATTCCCATACTTTATTTCTTTCAAACTGATTCAGACTCTTCTTGCATAGCTTGAATCCAATGTGTGTCATCCTATGCTTGTGACACATCTTTGGACTCTATTTGTGAGATAAAGCATGTGAACATAGTTTCTTGTTGAGTTCGATCTTGTTTTGACACCTTCTCTTATATCTCCAATGACTAGTTAAGTGGATGGTCTCTCGGCCATCTTACATCGAGGTTGGAGTAAGTTAGGCGGATTCAGATTGTCTTGCGGCTATGTTGCTTTGATCGCTCTCTCTCGTCATCACTTAGCCGCAGATTTTCCAAATGTTTTTGAGACTCACTATCTCATCTTCATCCGGGTTTATAATTCCCGGCTTCGGCCTTGAAAGATAGGGACTTTTCTCGCATGGTTGGTTGATTCAGCTTATCACCGACTCTTCAATGTCTTCTCCATTTACATTTGGCTCATCAAACACCACATGAATGGATTCCTCTCAGTAACCATAGTCCTCTTGTTGAGTACTCAGAGGCTTTGCTTTCACCGAGTATCCCAAGAAGATACCTTCATCAGACTTTTAGCATCAAAAGCCTTCAAATTATCTTTGCCATTGTTATGGATGAAGCATTTACATCCAAATATTCTAAAATATGCAACATTTGGTTTTCTCCTGTCCAAATCTCATAGGAGTCTTTGTCACCGTCTGTTTATCATGCATCTATTTTGAGTGTAGCATGTTGTGTTTATTGCTTGACCCAAAATCTTTTAGGTAGCCCCGCTTTAGCTAACATGGTCCTTCGCTTCTTTGAGAGTTCTATTCCTTCTTTCTCGCAACTCCATTCTTTGTGGAGTCCTTCTTTATGAGACAATTCATGACCAATACCATTTTCTATACAATATTGAGTTATTATACCATTGACAAACTCGGTTTCTCTGTCGATCTTATTTTGATAATGGTTTGGCTCTTCTCATTTTGAATCCTCTTCATCACCGTGGTAGTTTACAGAGAGTTTCTTTCTTCTTACACATGAATATTGTCCATGTATATCTTGAGTAGTCATCAACTACCACCAAGGTGTATTTCTTCCCACTTATGCTAGCTAGTTCAACTTGACCAAATAGATCCATGTAGTAGGATGCAATATTCTTGTTGAAGATGGACATGTCTTTTCTTTGAATGATGATTTTATTTGCTTTCCTTCCTCGACATGCATCACATATACTCTCCTTCTTGTATACTTGAGTCCGAAGTCCTTCCACAAGATTGCTTCCGCAAGCTTGTTAATCGTTTGAAATTCGGGTGACTCGACTTCTTGTGCCCACGTACCAACTTGATTCATTTGTGCTATTTGCTAATAGACAGTCTTTGGGTGTTGCGATTGACCAATCCATGACATACATGTTCTTTTGTCGCATCCTTGCAACACAACTTCATTTGATTCAAGATCCTTGATTTGGCATATACCCAAGTTAAATCCAACATTATAACCCTTGTCACGAGTTGGTGATGCTTAGCAAGTTGAAGTTGAGTCCTTCAACATATGCAACATCCGTGATTTTTAATCCATTTTTCTTGATGGATCCAATGCCTCTTAATTTCCTTGTTTCTCGTCATATGTCCGAATGCACCACTATCCATGTACCAGGTTCCTTGGCACTCACTGCCTTGAACCCGCAAACAAGGAAATTAAGTTTTAGGTACCATACTTGTCCGGTCCGAGGGGTTAGTATTGTAAGATGATCCAACCAACCTATAGCCAATTGATTTGACTCTAAGGGGTTGCCATTTGTCGCCATAATCATAATTAATTTTGGCAAATTGCTTGGGGATTCTAGGTTCATACAACCGTCTCTTTTGTCCGTATGCATGTATATGTGTTTTAGCAATTGCCTTCTTTGGGTAGTTGTGATATCTCGAGTGTAGTGCCTAGGTGCATATGTGTCTTTGATGAAAGCTCTTATACCTTTGGAATGGCCTTTCTTGAGTTCTAGGCCTTTGCCATTTTGGCTTATATTCCATAGGTCTTTCGATAGTTCACATTATTCCAATCGGCTTGGCTTGGTATTTTCTACCATTCCTTCATATGTATTCCTTTTATAGAACTTAGGGGATTTTTGGTAGCTCTGTTTCTTCTTTACTGAGTATTTCTGTTTGGAGTTTGCCGAGGAACTCGGCCGGATTTCTTCTCACTCGGCTCCTCTCAAAGACTTCCTCAATTTTTTCTTTTCCTTTATAACCAAGGCCGGTTTGTTTGTGATTGTGCTTTGGGATAAATGTGTGTGCACCATTTGGAGTTTTGGATTTTTGAGATACTTCATTGCTAGAAGATCCTTTTTCCAAAATCACTTTTGGAGCTTGACATAGCACAGGAATTAAATCCTAAGTCCTGCTTGTCTCCACATTCTCTTTGACTCATAATAAGATCATCCAATGATTTAGATGCCTTAGTGAATGAGGCAATCACATTTTTGAGGTCATTTTCCCTCTTTTCTATAGCAAAATATTTCGCTATTAGCTTAAGATTTTCGATCTTTAAACTTTCATTCTCATCGACCTATTTGACTTAGAGTAATCGGCTCCTTAGTCACCGTGAGTTTTGCTTTTGAAGTAGGTTGTTTTCCTCATTTAGTAGTGTGTGTGAAGATTTAATGTGTTTAAAATCTTTCATCATTTTGCCTAATGAATCATAAAGATCGAGTGGGTGATGAAGTGTGTGTGTCACGATCACTATCACTAGAATCGAGTGTGATGAGTTAGAGTGTACCTCATCTTCTTGGTCAGGTTGGTCTTGTTCTTGGCCATCAAACAGATCAAGGCTTCTTCTTCGAGTCACTTGAGTAGTCGGCTTCTACTCACGAATCGCTTGTGTCTCTTAACTTGGTCAAGTCTCGGCCAGCCTCTCTGCAGCCAACATTGCCTTTTTCTTTTCTTGTCTTCTTTCTCAAGACCTTTCTTTCTTCTTCATTCCTGTATTTGTTGACTACGGGATATGGGCAATCAATGGCATAGTGACCTGGTTGCCTACGGTTCAAAGATAGATTTTCAACCTTTTGATCGACTCTTTCCATTCTTGGATTGTCGGCCCTTTGATATTCACTTTTTTGATGCTCTGTTCTCTTGGTTGGCCTATCTTCCCTTGACTTGAAGGGAGTTGAGTGTCTTCTCGTAGGATTCGCCTTGCCTCTCTTGTAGTTCTTATTGAAGAACTTGTTAAACCTTTTAACCATCGTGCTATTTCCTCTTGGTCAATGACTTCTTTGACCTCGGCTCTCTTGCCATCCTTAACAATTAGAGCGAGTTGTTTTGGGTACAAACTGTCTCTTCCTCGTCTTTTTCTTCGGCTCAAATTCGTAGGCTTTGAGATCTGAGAATAGCTCATGGTTGGATGTCTTGGATAGGTCCATGGAGTGTCTCATGGCCATGACTTTCATATCCCACTCAGTTGGGAGACTTCTTAGAATCTTCATACACATTTCCTTCTGTGTATATTCTTTTCCAAGTGCAGATAGCTCGTTGGTAATTTCTGTGAACCGAGCATCCAGTTGATCCAGGGTCTCTCCTGCGATCATTTTGAAATTTTCAAATTTCTCGACAGATGTACCATCGATAATTTATTTTCCTTGATTTGCTCTGAGCCTTCACAAATCAATGTTAGCTTGTCCCAGATTTCTTTAGCCGTTTTGCATGATTTGACTTTATTGAACATGGCTTTGTCCAAGGTTTTGTAAAGAATGTCCTTGGCCACATTGTCCAGGTTATATCTTTTTCTGTCATCATTTGACCATTCGACTCTTGGTTTTTCAACCATGACTCGTCCGGGATCAACATCCTCTTCACCGTCGGTTGTAGCTCTCCTTACGATTGTGTTCACTTTTAAAATTTGCAGTGGGCCCATCCTCTATCACTATCCACATCTCATCATGTAATGTTGATAGATGAGCTCATATACGAATTTTCCAATCATCAAATTCTTCAATTGTGAACATAGGGATGCATGTCAAATTTGCTTCCATGATAATAACTTTTGATGATAAAAAGAGTTTTGAAAACTTAAGTACTAAAACATGACTTTGGAAAATTTGGAGATCTAGTTCAAGAACTGATCAAGCGGAAGGCTCAATGAACCAACCGCTCCGATACCACTTGTAGGTCCCAAGGGTGTGAGTATAAGGTTTAGAAGGGAGGTTGAATAAACCTTACCAACTTTTCGATTTAGTCCTTTTAAAAATTCAGAGTTAATACTTCACAGTTGAGTCATTGATGGACAGCTAAGTTAGTTAATCAAGAGAGTTAGTTACTCAAATGCACTGACCGAGCTTTGTTGATAGAATAACTCGATTGTTTTGACTAAAGACTTAACTCGATCATGATTAGTTTTCAGCGGAAGACTTTACACCCTTAAATTTGGTTTAGTATTAATTTAATACTTGGTTTTAGTACTTATATATTATCAAGTGGATAGCAAATTTATCAAAGATAGTTAAATAAATAAGGTGCAGAATTAAAGTGCTTTGAAATGTAAATGACACGATAAGTTTTTATAGAGGTTCGAAGATGGGGTAATTCTTCTACTCCTCTCTTCTCCAACTCCTGGAGGAATCCACTAAGTATTGATCGATACAGAGTGGTAACAGTCCGGATGCAAGTCTTGATCACACAAAATTTTTGATCCTTTGGGACTCGATGAGATGCCTTGATCACGCAGCTTGGCTTCTCGACGACTCGAGGCTTCTTCACAGGCGCTTTTGCTTGCTACTACAGCCCACCTACTCAAGCTCTTTGGATTTGATCACGAAGCCCTCCAAAAACTTGAGACTGGTTCGACCTTGAACCTTCCTACAATCCTCCGTGGAATGTAGACCCCTTGATTCTTCAACAATTTCCTCTTCAACTCGATTGAAGTTATTTTCCTTCACAGTGAGTGTTGGATTGATTTTCTTTGTAATGTAGGCTTGAGGATTGATCTTGAATGATTTGAGAATATGTTAGGTTATAGTTCAAATGTTTGCTTGAATGTTCGTGGTTCGTAACCTTCTCTCGCAGTCATTCCTCGCCTTTTTATAGTGATCTTTCAAAAATCGCCCGTTGAAGAGATAGGCTTATTTTTGAAAGTCACTTTGTGGTCGTTGGCTTTATCTTGTTGCGCCTCTGAATTGCCACTTCCTCGTATGAATTGTTCTTCACTTTTCGAGTTCGACATGGTGCGTGCTTCCCTTTGGTTTATTCCTTTTGCACGCTTCTCGGGGATCGAGCACTTGAGAAAGGTAGTATGGAGGTATTGCTTGTTTAAGTAATTCCCTTGATTTCTATGCAACGGATCTATTCCATTATCTCGACTTGATCGCATTTCCTTGCTTTCCCCAGGTGACTTAGAGTCCGCTTCCAATCATTGGATGACTCTTCCGTCACTTCAACTTGAGACTTGGCTATCTTGAGTTGACTTGATTGATACTCTACTCACCGCATCTCGGATGCTCCTTCAATCGAGTTCTCATCTTCTTCTTTGCCATACTCATTGTCTTGTCATGAGTCTTCCTTCTAGTCTCCATTGTCTTCTTGCATGTTTAGGCATAGTGACTTAACTCAAAATGACCAGCCCTATTTATTACAATGCAATGTTTACAATGAAAATGGGGTGCCAACTTCCTATTCTAAGTTTTACATGGCATTCATCAAAATCTAAACAATAAATTTCCCAACATTTCCTAACAATTTCCCCACTTTTGATGATGCCAAAATTTAAAAACATTCAACAAAACATAAACAACAAAGATACATACAGACAATATAGTAACAAAGAATGTATGCTTGAAATAGATTGTTTTATTGATCATAGCATTCTTGTCCTTTACATAGTTTTACATTTGGTATCGAGCATTCTTTATCAAAGTAATATACATATCAAAGCTAAGATACAAGAATACATACAGAGTGAAAAATTACAGAAATCCACTAAGTATATTACGATTTACTTACATGAATGTATTTACAATAGTAATACACGAAGGGGTTTGCAAAGAACACTTCAACGCCTTGTCGCTTCCTTTCTTCTTTGTTCTTCACTCTCTTTGCGCTCCTCATCGTCACGCTCTTTTTCTTTCTTCTCTTCTTATTCCCTTCTTTTCTTCTTTTTCATAGGCCCGCTTTGGAAGCATCATCCCTTTTCTTCCTCACGAGCCATTCTCGTGTTTTCTTTTCATTCTCTTTACTTTACTTCCGAACGCGAGCATCCTGATTTTTTGAGAACTCCTCAAACCCCGCTTCAATAATCTTCCTTTTCTCTGTCACGCCGCACAACAGAAGCAGTGCTCAATTGGTAGGGTCACAGGAGTTTGCTCGATGGAGGCAATAATATGACCTTGTTGAGGGATTTCAAATTAACATCAAAGTCGATCCTTCAACTTTCCTCCTCGCCTGCTTTTACCTTTCTTCACAACAAGGCTTTTCTTCTCAAATTGTCTTTATTCTCGTTTTTTCTTCTTTCAATTCCTTTAGGGACTCCTCTTCACCCTTTTTGGCATCATCAAATGAGAGAGGGACCCTGTGGAACATGCTTCCAAGGAGAAAGTCCAAATTTAATTGTGGAATCGTGCTTGAAGTATGTTGCATCGATCGATGCGGTTCAATATCCGATTGAATTTCCTTAGACTCGACTCTCACTATCTTCATTTCAGCCATGAGGAGGCTGAATTTTTCATTCATTGCATTTTAAAGTCCGAGGATTTCATTCTTATGAAAATGTTGCAACACCTCCAAATCATTTTTGTGAGACTCCTGTTATTCTTTCAATGTAGTCCTTCATCCTCTCGCCCGATCATGGAGTTATCCGCACTCCATACGAGCATTCTTCCATATAAGGCTTTGAAGTATCGCACTTGCTCGATTCTCATTGCGATCTGCTTGGGTCCATTCCCAAATTCGCACCACGATCCCTCTCAAGTCTCGCCGTGAGAGTGGCATCGCAATTGTCCAGGCATAAATCCAGGTGAGGCCTGGTGTCGTTCAATGTTCTCAATCTCCTCACAGAGCTTCTTGAAGACTTCATGAATTTCAAATTGTCTCGCCCGATTCAAATTTTTTCGGCCACTCACTGTGTCAAAATCAAAGTCCGCTAGAACAATCGTATCGTGGGAATGATGGGATCTTCTCTTACAGTGTATCTTCTTAGTTCAGCAGATGTCTCTTCCTCGAGATGCAGGCAGGTCCTGGGTGAATGGAAACATATCTTGAAAGACATCATCGCGCACATAGGGAATCTCTGGGTCTCGTCCCTTTGTTGCCTTCTCTTGTTGTAGTTGAGCGGATTCGGCTCTCGATGCCTCTGCTACGGCAGCCTTCATCGGCAATGTTCACAGCTGTGTGAGCATGTGACGAGCCGACGAGTTGTTACTACTGCAGCTGTGGAAGCCTGCGCAGATGACTCTGTTCCAGTTGGGGCATTTATGATGTGTTGCCACCGACGAGAGCCTCAGCCTATCTTAATGTACTTCCTCGATCTCGAGAGACTTTTCTAAATAAATTACCTCTTCCTGATGATGATGAGACTTGCGGAGTTGGCTCATCATCAAAGTTGAATCGTGCGAGCCGTTTTCTCACTGATTTGGCTCTTAGTTTTGAGAACATCCTCAGTTGGGTCCGTAGGATTTGAAGCGGAGTGGATTCAGTTTCATCTTCTGATCCCAAAAATGATGTATCTACGTTTTCTTAGGAGTCATGAAGAGCGCTTATCTCATTTTTTGTATCAGCGGTGTGTCTTGAGAAATGTCTGTGTATCTTGACTCTTACCCAGGGAAGTCTCAACCTCCCTTAGGCCTTCAACACCCCCAGTAGACTCAACTGCTGCGAGGCCTTCTGTGTTCCCTTCGACAGTCTCAACTGTCTTAGGGTCTTCGATAATGGCATCCATAGGAGTCTCAACTCCTTAGATTGTACTTTCTGTGCCTAGAGAGTTAACTCTCGGGGCATCACCATCATGTGCCTCGGCTGCATCAGTAGTGTCATTGGCTTTCAGAGCAGTGGATATTTCAGCTGAGACAGAGTCAACTGTCCAAGCTTCGTCAATGTCACTCTGCTTTTGTTCATTTTCTTTCTCAGCTTCGCCTCCTTGCTTCAAAGATGAGTCTCCCACATCAACATCCAACCCTGCTATGGTGGAGAGAGTTTCCCCCTCAGCTGGCACACCAGCTGAGTGACTGATTGTGGGGTCACTCTTCTCCTAAGACGCAGCATTATCCGTTGAGTGCTCACCACGGCGTGGGTGTGAGAACACCTTCTACAGGGGTTGGCTCACTGGGTGCCCAATTTCCCCGGCTTCATCGCTCAGCCTCCGATCCATCCTCCGATTGCACAGGGGACGTGGCTGCAGTGATATCTGATGCAATCTGTTGTACCACTCCCAGAGGATCAATGTGCAGGAGAGATTGAGAGGACTCTCCTGGGCCTTCAAACAGACGCTGCTCATGCATGGTTCTGGATTCCCTCACAGCCTGCTGCATATCTGACTTCTCGGCTGCAGCAGTGGGATCCATATCCTCATCACTTTCTGAGAGCACATCTAGATGCATATGAGTGTGATCTAGAGAGCCTATAAATTGGCATATTTTGGATTTTTCCAATGCTCGGGCTCGCTCCTCAGCTTTATCCTTTTCATCCGTCTTTATGATGCGAAGGATATCCATGTAGTTGTCTTCGTCAAGAGCCTGTCTGACAGTTGCAACACTAAGGAATCGGATAAACTCTTCTTCTTCTTCTATAAACTCAGGGTGAGTGAACTGCACCCTTGAGTGATCTAGCTTCCATGCTCTCCATTCCCTCAAGCGACGTTGAATATCTGGGTAAAGTGGAGAATACATTATTACATCATCATCATCATCTTCACCTTCATCTCCGGTTTCCGGAATGGGAGGTAGAAGACCTTGCTCTTCCTCAGAAGCATCAACATCAGTTGTAGGAGGAGAGACAACCTTTTCGACAATAGGCTCAGTTGTCTCTACTGCTTCACTCTCCTCAGCTGTCTTTTGCACAAACTGGTTTTCAACAGTCTCTCACGATCATCCTTAGCAGACTTTGCGATTCATCAATAACTTTGAGATCGCACTTTGATCACCAACAATCTCGATTCTTCTCCACCGAGTAGCAGACTCACCGCCTTCTCAAGGTCCAATTCTCGACTAGCCTTCTCTTCCTTGACGAATCGAGGGATTTATGGTTCGATTCAGATATTCATCGGTGGTGGGGGCTAGGGTACTTTTCTTAGCAGAGCGCTTCCTCGATTTGGCGAAGTCCTCTTTTCTTTCATTGCGACTTGATAAGGGAGTGAGGGTTTCTTCTCATTCTCCGCGCAGGGGCAAGAGTCTCACGCCGTAGCAGGTGACTCGGCCGCAGGGGCAGTGTTTTGGGATCGTCTTTGCGGAGCAGTTCTTTTTCTTTGTCTTAGCTGCAGTGGCAACTCTCTTCTTCGGGGGAGGGGTCTCAGCTATGTCTTCAGGGTCAGCTGATTTCCCCTCACTGGTATTAGCTTTCTTCGCGTGAGCTCTCTTCTGGGCACCGAAAAGGTTTGCCCTGAACATCCTCTTGTTCACGTGAAAGGGCTTTCCATGACGAAGAGCAACACCCTTCACTCCCAGCAAATGGCCAATCATAAGGCCATATCCAAGTGAGCATCCAAAAGACCCGTCCTCCTTAAAGGTCTTGTTCATCACATTCTGGCAGAGTCTGTTGTACACAAACTCAGCCCAGTTAACCTTCTTCCCTTGCATGATCGCAGCAATGACGATCAGCTTTGTCTTGACGTCTGATTAAAGCTTCCAAATTTCATGTCAACACATTTGGAGATGACTTCTATCGGCTTGTGATAGTCGTCATTCAGCAGCTTCTTACCGGCTATGTAAACCACTTTCGCAGCACACTCGGGCTTGGCCACTTCTTTCCAAGCCGCACTAAGTCAACATCAGCCTCATAGATCACCTTCAAGCCCTCTATTGGCAACAAACAGTGCTCAGCAAGGTCTTTTGCACTAAGTTTGATGACCTTGCTGTGGACGGAACATTTGATTTCTTCGTCCTGCACCTCTGAGTTGACGTAGAACATAGCTACCTCCTCAAGGTAGGTATGAGAATAGTCCATAGTTAGAAAAGCCTTGAGACCAGACTTTTTCCAACATCTCCGCTTATCTTCGTGACTGGGTCTCATCAACACCGCTTTACCATTCCATCGAAATCCACCAAGAACCAAATGTGGATTTGCTTCGAGAGTTTCACAAAATCGTACTTTAGAGCCATTTTAGAGATTTTTACAGAACGAAAAGTGAAGAACTTGCTTTGAGAGACCTTAGGGTTTCAGAGAGAATTTTTCCTTTGCTTTGAAGATGAACAGTTCGCGTAGTGAGAGAAATGCAAATTTCCGTATATAAAGGTCGGAAAGGACACATTTTGGATTTTGAAATTTTTGATCAAAATCAACGGCTAAGATTAAAATGTCAAAACCGTATTTAATTCCTCGTATTTAATGCAGCAGCATTTATATCCAATCATAGGCTTACTGCAGCTTTTACTGTGACCGTCATTAATACGCTGATGTCATCCTTAAAAACATTCCCTCTCATTTAAAATGATTGTGTTTTTGTCACTTAGCTCATAAATGATTCAGCTTATGTCCAAAGTGACTTAACTCTGCTTCTCTCTTCACATGATGTAACTCAGCTGTCAGCTAACTTGATATAGTTGACTTCCCGACAAGGCTGTTTCACTTGGTTGAAATATGAAACCTTATCTTTTTCAAATTTCTCATCTTCTATCTCTCATTGATTGAGTCTTCTAGTAAACGAACTCACCAATTAACCCTAACTCATTCTTGAGCTCTTCAAATCTTGATTCACATAGAGGCTTTGTGAATATATCCACTAACTGCTTATCAGTTGAGATGTATTCCAAGGTGATGTCTTTCTTTTCAACATGATCTCTTATGAAATGATATCTGACATCAATGTGCTTTGTTCTTGAGTGCAACATAATTGATTGATTGCAATAGCACTAGTGTTATCACACATAATTGAAATTTCTTTTTCTTCAATATCATAATCTCTCGCTTTGTTGTCTCATCCATAAGACTTGGCACAACAACTACCCGCAACTATGTACTCTACTTAAGCTGTGGATGTTGCTATTGAGTTTTGTTTCTTGCTAAACCAGGAAACCAATCTATTTCCAATCATTTGACATGTACCTAAAGTACTCTTCCTGTCAACTCTACATCCAGCATAGTCTGAGTCTGAGTAACCAATAAGCTTGAATCCACCTTCTTTTGGATACCATAAGCCAACTTCCTGGCATCCCTTCAAATATCTTAGGATTCTCTTAGTTGCAGTCATGTGGCTCTCCTTTGGTGCAGATTGAAATCTTGCACATACACCTACAACAAAGATGATGTCTGGCATGCTGGCTGTTAAATAGAGCAATGATCCAATGAGAGCTCTATATCTAGTTTGATCTACAGCTTTGGCATATGCATCCATGTCCATCTTGACTGATGTGTTCATTGGAAATTTTACAGAAGACTTCTCTTCCATACCAAATTTCTTCATCAAGTCTCTGGTATATTTTGTTTGACATATGAAGATTCCATCCTTCAATTGCTTGACTTGAAGTCCTAGGAAGAAAGTCAACTCTCCCATCATGCTCATCTCAAATTTACCTTGCATGAGGTTTGAGAATCTGTCACACAGCTCCTTATTTGTGGATCCAAAAATGATTTCATCCACATATATTTGAACAAGCAGTATACTCTCTCCACCTTGAATTCTGAAGAGTGTTCTATCAACCTTGCCTTTGGTGAATCCATTGTCAGTTAGAAATTGAGACAATGTATCATACAATGCTCTTGGTGCTTGTTTCAGTCCATATAATGCCTTTTTGAGCTTATATACCTTATCTCCAATAGTTTTCTCGCTTAAAACCTGGAGGTTGTTCAACATAGACTTCTTCCTCTAATGTCCATTTAGAAATGCACTCTTTACATCCATTTGATACACAAGAAAGTTCTTATGTGCAAAGATAGGCAAGAAACATCCTTATTGCTTCCAATCTTGCATCGAGAGCAAAGGTTTCATCAAAATCTATACCCTCTTCTTGCAATACCCTTTGGCTACCAATCTTGCTTTGTTTTTACAACAGATCTTCCTCATTCATCTTGTTTTTGAAAACCCATTTTGTGCCAATTACATTCTCATGGGTTGGCCTCGCACTAATTCTCATACTTTGTCTCTTTCAAACCGATTCATTCATCTTGCATGGCTTGAATCCAATGTGTGTCATCCAATGCTTGAGACACATCTTTAGGCTCTATCCGGGAAATAAAACAAGTGAACATTGCTTCATGATGTGCTCGATCCTGTTCTTATGCCATCTCTTACATCTCCAATAACTAACTCGTGGATGGTCTCTCGGCCATCTCACATCGTTGAGTAAGTCTGCTGGATTCACTGCCTCGCAGCTAAATTGTCTTGAACAACTCTTTCATCTTCATTCACCGCAGACTTTCTAGATGTCTTTGAGATTCAAATATCTCATCTTTATCCGGGTTGCTTGCTCTTACTTCACTTCAACATAAGGACTCTTCCGCATTGTTGGTGATTCAAATTTCGCCTAGCACTTCAATGTCTTTTCCATTTACATTAGGTTCATCAAAACCACATGGATAGACTCTTCTCGCGTGACCATAGTCCTCTTGTTCAAAGACTCTATAGGCTTTGCTTTCACTGAGTATCCCAAAAATATACCTTCATCGCCTTTTAGCATCAAAAGCCTTTAAATTATCTTTGTCATTGTTATGGATAAAACATTTACATCCAAATATTCGATATATCCAACATTTGGCTTTCTCTCGTCCAAATCTCATAGAGAGTATTGGTCAATTGCATGTTGATCATGCATCTATTTTGAGTACAAGATGTTTGTGTTAATGGCTTCACCAAAATCTCTTAGTAATCCAAATTTTCACTAACATGGTCCTTGCGGCTTCCTTGAGAGTTCTATTCCTTCTTTCACTACTCTATTCTAGTGTGGAGTTCTTGTTGCGATAATTCATGAGCAATTCCATTTTCAACACAATCGAAGTTATTATCCCATCGACAAACTCGGTTCCTCTCGATCTTATCTTTATAATGGTTTGCTCTTTTCATTTTGAACTCTTTTCATCACCGAGGTAACTTCTCGCAAAGTTTCATTCTTTTTACACATGAAGATTATCCATGTATATCTTAAGTAGTCATCTACCACTACCAAGGTGTATTTCTTTCCACTTATGTCATTGCTCTCAATCGACTAAATAAATCCATATGCAACATATGTAATATCCTTGTTGAAGAAGACTTGGCTTATCCTTGAATGAAGATTTTATTTGCTTTCCCATCCGCATGCATCACATACACTCTCTTTCTTGTACATCGAGTCCGTAATCCTTCTACAAGATGGCTCTTTGCAAGCTTGTTGATTGTCTTGAAATTCAAAGGTGACTCAACTTTTTGTGCCACAACCAACTTGATTCTACTTGTTCTCTTTGCTAGCGACAAGTGTTTGGTGTAGCAAAAACCAATCTACCACATACATATTCTTTTGTCTTGATCCTTACAAAGACTATTTCATTTGATTCAAAGATCTTTGATCCGCACACTCCCATATTGAATCCAACATTGTAGCCTTTATCACGAGTTGATCGATGTTTAACAAGTTGAAGTTGGGGCCTTCAACATAAGCAACATTTGTGATTTCCAATCCATTTTTCTTGATAGATCATGTGCCTCTGATTTCCCCTTGAGCTTCATTTCCTCCAATTATGACTTTTGCACCTCTAATCTCCTTGAATCTTGACAGGTTTTTCTTGTTTAATAGTCATATGTCTAAAACAACCACTATCCATGTACCAGTTTCCTTGGCACTCAGTTGTTCCTTGAACCTGCAATCAAGGAAATCAGTTTTTAGGTACCCATACTTGCCTCAGTCCTGAGGGGTTAGTGCTATAAGATGATCCAACCAACTTATAGCCAAAGGACTTGACTCTAAGAGGTTGCCATCTATCAGCGCCATAATCATAGTGCACATTAGCAAATTGCTTGATGGTTTTAGGTTCATACAACTGTTTCTTTTGTCTGTATGCATGTGTGTGTGTGTGTTTTAGCAATTGCTTTCTTAGGATAGTTGTGAAATTTCTGAGTGTAGTGCTTGGGTGCATATGTGTGCTGATAATAGCTATTTTGCCTCTGGAATGACCTTTGCTGAGTTTTAGGTCTTTGCCATCTAGGCTTGTATTCCATAGGTCTTTGCTGATTTTCACATTGTACCAATCAGCTTGGTTTGGGTAGTTTCTACCATTCCCATCATATGTATTTCTCTGATGAAATTTCTGGGGTTTCTGGTAGCTTTGTTTTCTTTTTACAGAGTATTTTCTCGTTTGGAGTTTATTGAGGAACTCGGCCGATTTCTTCTCGCTTGTCCTCTCAACATACTCAATCAAGTTGTTTTCCTTTCCCTTTGTATCCAAGGCCGCTTTGTTTGTGATGGTGCTTTTGGAGTGAATGTGGGTGCGGATTAGGTGTTTTGGATTTTTGAGATGTTTCATTACTTGAAGATCCTTTTTCCAAAATCACTCTTGAGTTTGACTGCACAAAGGAATTAAATCATATGCCCGTCTTATCTCCACATTCTTTTTACTTATGATAAGATCATCCAATGATTTGATGCCTTTGTAAATGAGGCAATCACATTTTTTAGATCTTTTTCCTCTTTTCTATAGCAAAGAATAACTCGCTTATAATCTGTTAGTCCAAGTGGCTACGATAATCTAGAGGGGGTGAATAGATTATGCCGATTTTTCGCAAATCGCCGTCTTTTTCGAATGAACAATCAAAGACAAGAATAAAGGTGCGGAAATTAAACAACACGCCTTGATTTATAGAGGTTCAACCCACCTAGGGCCTAGTACCACCCCAGTATCTCCGGGATGGATTTCAAAAAGAAAAAAGATTTTATTAATTACCATAATTAATACAACATCACCTTACAACACCTCTTTGGAGATTACCTCAATCTCCTCAAGATTACCACAATGTTTTACGACCTTGTGAAGATTACCACAATCTTCAACCTTGAAGAATACCAAATTCTTCAACACCTCAAAGAGCACCAAACTCTTCAATAAGAAGATTACCACAATCTTTTTACACCTAACACCTAGATCACCCAAGTGTGTTCTTACCACAAGAACACTCACAAGGATATCTTGTGTTGAATGATGAACCCAAAAATTCAAGATTACAACTCTATAAAGAATAATACAATTTTGAGTGCAAGTGTAATCAAGAATCAAGCCTAGACCTCAAGATGTGAAAGTGAAATACTTAGGCCTATAAATACAACAAGAGTGTTGAATATGAAAGCTTAGAAATTTGCAGATTTCTTGTTGTGTATTTGCTTGTGTTTTTCTTCTCTTGTGTCTTCAAATCATCCTCAATTTATAGGAGAGTCCTCACAAACATAGGCTCTTCCTTCTTCACTTTGTCTATAAAAAGAGGATCACAAGATGTAGAAATAATGTACAAAAATGAAAAGCAAATATGGCCGATAAGGATGTCCAATGGTACAAATTTTGTTGTCAAAAGATTACACAACGCGACCGTCGCCATGTATAAAATTTCGAACGATGAATGAAATTAGTGCGATCCAGGTACCGTTCAGAGGGGGGTCGACCAGTCACAGGGGGCTCCGACCGGTCGCCCTATGGTCCGACCGGTCGGCCCTGCCTCGGACCGTCCCCTCTTCACAATTTCAAGTCCGAGTGTTCTGCTTTCAATTTGTTCATTCTCCAGGTATCGGCCGATCGTTTGCTCGACGGCCAACCTCCAAATTGAAGTGTTGTTCGATTTTTGTCAAAAATAAACTTCAAGAAATACTCCAAAAAATTAGTAAAAATTTTTTAAATCAGTTGGGAGTATTTGGACAACATTTATAAAAACATATTCACCTTTCCGGTATAAAAAACTCATTTAAACAAAATCATCAAAATCTTGATAAAAATATTTATCTAACAATCTCCCCTTTTTGATGATTACAAACCAAAACAATTTTAGGAGATCGATTTTAAAAACCAAAAATATTTTCCGGTCTAAAACATCAATCCATAACAAGCAACATTTGTCATAAGTACAAACACTAGGATAGGAGTAAATATATTTCAAAACATTTTTGCACAAGCTCCCCTATCAATATGCACATCAAGAACAAGTATAAAAGCAACCAACTAAAAGTTAAAAGCTTAGCTTTTACAAAATAAGCTTGAATTATTTGAGCTTAGAAGCTCCCCCACACAAAGACATCATTAGTTAAGCATAAAAGTCCATAATACATCACTGACTAAGTATTATTCACAGCTTTTGGCTTTTAAGAGCCCTAGCTTATAGCTTTTCTTGCGAGCTTATCTTTGCTTCTTTGAGCGTATGAGCGTTTTTCCTGTTTCTCCCCCTTTGGAATCATCAAAAAGAATGTTAGCACGATAAAAACATCATACAATTATATCAAAGTGCGCAATTTAATTGATTTATCGAGCATTTTGAACATTGAAGCTTAAATTCCAAATAAAAAGGAAAAGGTTGCTCATATGATTTGCAAAAGCTCATTTGATTGATAAAACATGATCTCTATAAACTTATAAGACTTTTCAAATCAAGAGAATCATGTAGGTGATGAATTTTTCATAGAAACATTTTGTCCAACACTTGGTGTGCGTCGAATAAAACAAGAGATATATAACGCCTTTGTATTTCATTTAAGCCAAAACAATTCATCACCAAATGCAAAGTAATATAACATTCATCCATCAACAATCAACATATACATTATACTAATACAAGAATTTCATCAATATATCAAGATACAAGCACATTCTCAAGGTTCAACCCAATTGAGATTAAAAGGAGAAATTCTTACCAATTGATCGGAGAAGTCGGATGATATGGATGAAATAGAAGTTACATAAACTCAAAAATATAGATTTTATAAGAAGAAAATCATTTTGAGTGATTTTGTGTGAAAAATACGAAGTGTTCGATTTTGGGAAAAAATGATCAAAAATATGAAATGAAGGACAAAACCAATTTTATCCTCGAAATCAACTAGGGCGCGATCGACGGGTAGGGTGACCGTGCCGAACATGGTCGACGGCCGACCATGCCGCCGACCGTGCCTGAACACCAGTTCTGCTTTCTATCCGAATTTTACACCAAAATCCGATTTTTCACCCCTAAGTTTCAAAAACATGCAAATTGCAAACATAGACCTCATTCAATATACATTATGCCTAAACAAGCTCGAAATGAGTTAAAAGACTCGGTTAATGGTTAAAAACGAATGTCCACGAGTTATCCTTGAGACTAATTAAACACATCTCAATTTTCCGTTAAGAGACACAATCCTAAAAAATATCGAAACTCAATATGTTTAGTTCGATTATGATGAACCAAAATTTTGAAAAATTATATTCACCGGACTTGTTATCCCGAAAAATATTTAACGTTTTAAAATTTTGGATAAAACAAGCCATGAAGAAGTGTCTTTCAAATATATAAAAATTTCTTTTAACGGCACTTTAATGAGATTCATTGGATTAGTTTTGAAATCGAGCATATATGCATAAGGCATGAAGAATTTCGAGTCTATAAGAATAATGAAAGTTGATAAACAAACCTCAAATTATTTGTCAACCAATATGCCCTTTGCAATCTTGACATGGCAATGAATGAGTCTACGATCATTTGTTCTTTAATACCAAAATATTTCCCGCAAAAACTTGACAAAATATCTTGCACAAGAGCATAGTGATATCGAATAATATACACAATATTGAACAACATAGAAGTTGAACAAGTAGCACATACTATGCTTTTTAATGAATCAACAAAACTTTGATAAAACAAGTGCTTATTGAAAATCCATATAAGGTCTCTTTTGAAATTTGAAAATCCGAGAGTATAAAATTGAGACCTCATTTTTAAGAAACATTTTTATAAAGAATTTTGACAATCAATACAAAAATTAAATACACAATATGAAAATGCATACTACAAGAAGAGGATAAGAGTTACCAATTTCGCCATTGTCGTGGGATTGTATCTATCCCATTGTTGATTATACCTTCTTCTTGAAAAATAATTTTGTTGGTAATATCTCCTCGTTCGATCATATGGCGCGATCGTTTGTTGTCTATATGACAATTTAAAACTCCTTTGATTTTTATTGCGCCGAGTACCTAACATAAAATTTTCTTGTGGTACCCTCAAGTGTTTGGGTCCTTTGGGATTAACATTGAGATTTTTAGGTCTCCAATAATAATTGGAACTATTTTTAACCCGACAAGTATTAGTCGAGTGACCAATTTTACCACAATAGAAACATGTAATAGTTCTAGAAGCATAATGACCAACATGCATAGAGACTTGGTTCTTTTTCTTAACATTAATAATATTAGCTTATAACCAAGTCCTAGTTTCAAATGATCACAACGTTGAACATCAAGAATTTTGGTCATTTTATTGGTACTCAAGTTAAACTTCAACATATCCTTTTTCATGCAATCAATATCCTTAACTAGAGTACTATTTTATTCTTCAAGAATTCTAACCTTATCACGTATAACATTATGAGCACTAGTAAGAGATTCATAAGAAGCATGTAAACTATCATTTTCATTATTCATGGTGTTGAATTCCTTTTTCAAATTCTTATATTTAAAAAGCAAGCTTTGGAATTCATTTTGAAGCTCATCAAAGTCATTTTGCAATTCATCATAATCATCATGCAATTCATTACTAAAAGAATTAGACGGGTTAGAGCGTGCCTCATTGTCTTCTTCGATTCCCATTAGACTTTGCTCGGTTTTTTCATCGTCGGAAGTTGTAAGGAGCTCATCCCAAGTTGTTATAAAATCCGGTTGAGAGGTGGATGCTTTTGAATTACTCCTTTAATTTGCATATGCTTCATAAATGATAAGATTTCCAATAAGCTCATCAAAATTTAGAGTTTCTAAATTTTGAGCTTCCATGATAGCCGCCACTTTTTCGGACCAAGAGTCGGAAGAATATTTAAAACTTTGATAACTTTGTCTTCTTCCGAAATGACTTTTCCGAGTGCCCACAAAGAATTTACAATGTTATCGAGCCTTTTTCAACCATTTTTGAAATCCCTTCACCCGAAGCATTGTGAAATTTTCAAAATCTTTAACAAGCATTGTTTTTCTAGCTTGTTTAACTTTCTTGGTGCCTTCATATATATTTTCTAATTTTTCCCACACATCATGAGCAGATCGATACCTCTAATTCGATTATACTCCATAGCGTAAGAGAACAATGAAGAATGTTAAAAGCTTTACCGTTTAAGGAGAATATTTTCTTGTATTCATCATCATAATCCTTGAGGGCTTTGGGAATTTGAGTGTTGTTTTCCTTTTTCTTCAATGGGATAGATATTTCGTTTATAACCATGTTCCAAATATCGAACCCGCAACCTTGTAAGAAGCATTCCATTCTATCTTCCAAAATGCATAATTGTTGGAGTCGAAAAGAGACGGTCTATTGAATGAAGCGCCAGTCGGTAGATAGCTCTCGTTCGTAGCCACAGATCTTTCCTCTTTACTCGGAACGAGCTAGCCAAAGAGTTTGGATCTGATACCACTTGTTAGTCCAAGTGGCTACGATAATCTAGAGGGGGGTGAATAGATTATGCCGATTTTTCGCAAATCGCCCTCTTTTTCGAATGATCAATCAAAGACAAGAATAAAGGTACGGAAATTAAACAACACGCCTCGATTTATAGAGGTTCAACCCACCTAGGGCCTAGTCCTCTACCACCCCAGTATCTCCGGATGGATTTCAAAAAGAAAAAAGATTTTATTAATTACCACAATTAATACAACATCACCTTACAACACCTCTTTGGAGATTACCTCAATCTCCTCAAGATTACCACAATCTTCTACGGCACCTTGTGAAGATTACCACAATCTTCAACCTTGAAGAATACCAAATTCTTCAACACCTCAAAGAGCACCAAACTCTTCAATAAGAAGATTACCACAATCTTCTTGCACCTAACACCTAGATCACCCAAGTGTGTTCTTACCACAAGAACACTCACAAGGATATCTTGTGTTAAATGATGAACCCAAAAATTCAAGATTACATGTAGCGCCCTTTCTAGCTTCTTGAATTTTAATGCAGAAAATAGGAAATAAAGAGAAACACTTTAATAAAATGTCTAAATTACGAAATAGTAAAACTTTCACTTTGTTTGAAAAGTTTGCGTAGGAATAAATACTAATAATTACTAACCCAAAACATTTGTACTAAAATACAATGACATTCAATGTCTAATGAAATAAAAAAATCAAACTTTGAAAATAAAAGAATTCCATAAACATGGGTTCCCCGAGTCACTTCGTCCTCGGTCATCTCCTTCCTCTTTTGCATTCTCATCTGAAAAATTTAACATTCGTGGAATGAGCTAAAGGAGCTCAACAAGTAACCTCATGCATGAATACATGCCTAATGCAATATCTTTAATTTTTATAGCTTAAAAAGAATTTACATTTTTCTTGCTTAAAATTTTTCTTTCATAACTTTCTTTTCGCATAAAACTTTCTCTTTCGTTACATGAAACATTCTTAGGAAGCGAGCTCACTTGGTAACACATTGTTCTAATCAGGGTCGCAGTGGGCCTTGTTATTTGGAACCCGTGATTTTGCCCGAAGGCCCATTTTCATTCGTTTTGCCCGAAGGCCCATTTCCATTCGTTTGCCCAAAGGCCCATTTCCATTCTTTCGCCCGAAGGCCCTTTTCCTTGAACATTAACATTACATGGTCGGAACGTCGGTCCCCCGCGCTCATTTCCCACTCACTCCAGCATCATAGAACAATGTGCACCCATTTTCTTTGAAAAACATTATACTTTATGACTTGACTTTACTTAATGTTTGGATGCTAATGAAATGCCATGAACATACGTTAATATGATGCATGAACCTAAGGGATGCAACTTCAATTGAATACAAATATAAACTTAAAGAGCATAAGCATAATAATTAATCACATTAATTAGCATATTAAAAGTAACCATGACATAAAACATGTAAACGAGGATAAACTCACATTCGGATACTCAACAAAACCGTACATTCAATTAGTTAAGGAAAACCCTACATTTAATTAGTCAAGGAAAAACCCTATATTCATTTAGTTAAGGGAAAACCCTACATTCGGTTAGTCAAGAGTAAACCTTATATTCATTTAGTTAAGGGAAAACCCTACGCTCGCTTAGTCAAAGGAAAACCCTATATTCATTTAGTTAGGAAAACCTTATATCCAATTAGTTAGGGAAACCAAAACTAAAATAACAAACTTTCATCAAACATAACTAATTAACCAACCCTAATGACCACTCGAACTAAATTCTAATTTCTACACCGATTAAACCAATTAAACTTTAATTGTTCATAATTAGCATTTACGAAACCAAAAACTTGTTACACTAATATTAACCACACAATTAACGTTCCACCTAGCGCACTAAAAACACCATTTGATATGCTTAGTACAAGGACCAGATTATTTAATGTCTTGTTTCAACAGGCTCCATTAAAGGGGTTGAGATCTCCTATTACACTTTCCCTATTCCATTTCATATTCCATATGTTGGATGAAAGACATGTGTAATGTTGTGACATCACGTGACATCATTATTTATCCATGCAATGGAATAGAGAGTGAAATAGGAAAAGTGGAATAGGAGATCCCATCCCCCATTAAAGCCCAACAAATTATTAACTTGCCCTTCAGATGGCTCCAAATTATTTAATCCCTGCCCTTCTAATCCCTATATATAAACCTCTCATTCCAAACTCACATGATTAATTGTTTCACAGCAACTGTTCAACTAAATAAATATCATCTCCAAACAATTGACGACATATAACCTACAACGCATTTGTATCGAACATGAAAATACAGAATAATAAAGAAGACGCTTGCGATGAGACATGAGTATCAGATAAAAGCACATCTATAGATATATTTCACATTCACATATATATGAGGCGACAAATCTCACAATTAAGCATAATATGGCGGCAAACCTTACAATCGAGCATAAACAAAATCAGAAATAATAATCAAACCTAAATCTACGTGAAAACTAAAGAGATTACTTGCTGTTCAATTTAGAATTAGTAAAATCCTCTTTCGAATCAATCGCGTTGGGAAGTCACATCTTTTTCTTCTCTTTTTCTCCTTTCTTTTCTCTCTTTTTTCTTATAGCCGACTTCTCTTCTAATTTCTCGTGTATTATGTGTTCTCCGTATGTGTTTTGCGTGTTTATATCCGTGTTTTAACCTACTCTCAATTGGGCTAGGTTTTAGATATATGGGCTTATTATTAACTTACTAACAATATGGGCCTGATTTAATACTCTAAACTAATTAAAGGTCCAATTATTCATTATAAGGCTCAAATTAAAATAAATCACAGTCCCATTAAAAAGCATCTTTTATTATCCGTAATTTAATAAATTAACTATCTAGTAAAATCCTTAATATATTTCCAATTCTCCATTATTATTCCATGAAATAAACTAATAACATAATCAACGATATTCTTATTAAGGCATAAAAATACGGGTCGTTACATTACAACTCTATAAAGAATAATACAATTTTGAGTGCAAGTGTAATCAAGAATCAAGCCTAGACCTCAAGATGTGAAAGTGAAATACTTAGGCTATAAATACAACAAGAGTGTTGAATATGAAAGCTTAGAAATTTGCAGATTTCTTGTTGTGTATTTGCTTGTGTTGTTCTTCTCTTGTGTCTTCAAATCATCCTCTATTTATAGGAGAGTCTTCACAAACATAGGCTCCTCTTTCTTCACTTTTGTCTACAAAAAGAGGATCACAAGATGTAGAAATAATGTACAAAAATGAAAAGTAAATCAACGATAAAGATGTCCAACGGTATAAATTTTAATGTCAAAAGATTACAGGCGCAGGCTTACACGGCCGCCATGTATGAAATTTTGAATGATGAATGAAATTAGTGCGATCCAGGTACCGTTCAGAGGGGGGGTCGACCGGTCACAGGGGGTCCGACCGGTTGCCCTAGGGTCCGACCGGTTGCCCTAGGGTCCGACCGGTCCGCGCCGCCAAAGTCCCCCTCTTCACAATTTCAAGTCTGGAGTGTTCTGTTTCAATTTGTTCGTTCTCCAGGTACCGGTCAACCATTTGCTCGACCGGTCGACCTCCAAGTTGAAGTGTTGTCCGATTTTTGTCAAAAATAAACTTCAAGAAATACTCCAAAAAATTAGTAAAAACATTTTAAATCAATTGGGAGTATTTGGACAACATTTATAAACATTGTTTTGGTATAAAAACTCATTTAAACAAAATCATCAAAATCTTGATAAAAACATTTATCTAACAAGATCTTGGCATTCTCAGCCTTGACTTAGTGTTCTCATCACCTATGTGACTCAGTACTACTGACTCTTTAGTTAGTCAGAGTTTTGGCTTTTAAGTCGGTTGTTTTCCTCATTTAGAATTGTGCGTGAGGATTTTATGTGTTCAAAGTCTTTCATCATTTTGCCTAATGAATCATAAAGATCGCTGGGTGATGAAGTGTGTGTATCACAATCATTATCACTTGAATTTGAATGAGATGAGTTAGAGTGTATCTCATCTTCTTGATCCGGTTGATCTTGTTCTTTAGCCATGAGGCAAGTCATAGCCTCTTCCTCGTAGTCACTGAGTAGTCGCTTCACTACTCTGCGAGTCCGTCTTTTTTTAGACTTGGTTGTCTCAAAGTCTCAACAACCAACATTGTTTTCTTCTTTTCCCTGTTTCTTTCTCAATACTTTTCTATCTTCCTCATTCCTATACTTGTTGATTGGTGGATAGAACAGTCCAATCGCAAAATGTCCTGGTTGTCCACGGTTCAACACAAGTTCGCTCTTTGATCGCTCTCTTTCTCGCTTGGATTATCGCTCTGCGATATTCAACCCTTTGATGCTCACTCTCTTAGGTGGTCTATCTTCCTTGACTTGGAGGGAGTTGAATGTCTCTGGAGGTTTCACCCTTATTTCTTTTATAGTTCTTATTGAAGAACTTGTTGAATCTTTTAACCGTTAGGCAAATTCCTCCTGGTCTATGGCTTCCTTTGGTTCAGCTTTTTTTCCATCTTGGGGTCAAATTATGTCTTGGGTACAACTTGTCTCCTCTTGCTCTTTTCTTCTCACTCAAACTCATAGGCTTTGAGGTCCGAGAATATCTCATGGTTAGATATTCTTGAGAGGTCCATTGATTGTCTCAGGGCCATAGTCTTCATTTCCCATTCAATTTTGAGGCTTCTTAAGATCTTCATACACATCCCTTTGTGTGTATTCCTTCCCAAGAAAATAAAGCTCATTTGTGATTTCAATGAATCTAGCATCCAAATGATCCATGGTTTCACTGCAAGCATTTTGCAATTTTCAAATTTTTGAACAATGACATGACAATTTATTTTCTTTAATTTGTTCTACGATCCTTCACAAATTAAAGTCGAGTTTATTCCATATTTCTTTTGGCATTTGCAAGATTTGACTTTATTGAACATGGCTTTGTCCAATGTCTTGTAGATTATATCCTTGGCCACATTGTCCAAGTTGTATAACTTCCTATCTTCATTTGTCCACTCGATCCTTGGTTTTCAACCATGGTTGGTCTTGCTTGCAAGCAGCCTTCTTCTCCTTCAAATCTATTGCGTAGTGTTCACTTTAAGTATTTGCGGTGGCCCATCCTCTATCATAAGCTACATTTCATCATGTAATGCGATAGATGAGCTCGCATAAATTTTCCAATCATCAAAGTCTTCAACATGAACATAGGAATGCGTGTGATTTGCTTCCATGATAATAACTTTGCTTGAAATGAAAGATTTTGAAAATGCAAGTGTTTAAAAACTTTTGAAAAGATAGAGATCTACTTCAAGAACCGTGGAAAGCTTAATGAACCAACCGCTTTGATACCACTCTGTAGGTCCCAAGGGTGTGACTAAGGTTTAGAAGGAGGTTGAATAAACCTTACCAAATTTTCGATTTTAGTCCTTTTAAAATTACAACATAATTGATTCAAACAGTTGTGTTCTTGAGGACAGCTAAGTTGGTTATTCAAATAAGTTAGCCACTCAATAGACTCGATAGAGCTTTTTGATAGAATAACTCGGTTGTTTAACCTAAACTTAACTTGGTAGTTTGGTTTTATCAATGAAGACTTAACACCCTTTGATTTGTTTTAAGTTTGTTTTAAACACACGATTTTTAGCAATTGGTTATTAATCGGTTGGATATCAAATATGATTCTAACAATGGCGCTTATAATGTAAGTATGCAAGAAAGTAAAAGTGTTGAAAGTAAATGACACAAATGTTTTTATAGAAGTTCAAGATGGGGTAATCCTTCTAATCATCTCTTCTCCAACTCTGGAGGAATCCACTAAGTAACAGATCGGTTTACAAAGTGGTGAACATCCGAGACGACCTTGATCACACGGTTGGCTTCTCTTGCCACTCGGCTACTTCTTAGGGCATCTCGCTTGCTACTTGACTCACTTCTCAAGTTCTTGGATTTGATCACGAAGCCCTCCAACAAACTTGATCTTGGTTTGACCTTGACCCTTCCTACAATCCTTCTTGGAAAGTAGACCCTTTTGATTCTTAAAAGTTTCCTCTTCAACAGATTTGAAGTTGTCTTTCCTTCATAGCTTGTGTTGGATCGATTTTCTTCGAGTTTCGTGCTTGAGGATTTGCTTGAATATACTTGAGAATATTGCGGGTTAATTGCTTGAATGATGCTTGCTTGTTCGTGGTTCGGTCACCTTTTCTCATAATTTCCTCAAATTTTTATAGTGTACATTTGAAATTTTGCCCGTTGAAGAGATAGGCTAATTTCAAATGTCACTTTTGTTCGTTGGCTTGTCTTGTCTGCAGTCCTTGATGTTGACATTTCCTCGTATTAAATGTCTTGGCCTTTGCAGACATCGACACACTGTGTTGTGTTTCCCATTGGTTTATTCCTTTTGCACAAAATCGACTAACACTTTACACTGACAGCTTTGACATGTTACTATTCTCGAGTAACATTCTTGACTTTAATCAACGGATCTAAGTCGGTTTGTCTTGACTAGACCGTTGTCTTTACCCCAGTGACTTGAGTCGAACTTCCGTCATTTGGATGACTCAATGTTACTTCAACTTTGAGACTTGCTCCTTGAGATAACTTGACTAACACTTCTTGATTGTTCCTCACCGATACTCCTTCAAAGAGAGTCCTTGACTTCCTTCTTGGCCATACTCACCGACACACAACAGAGTCTTCAATCCAAATCCGCATGAGCTTGACTTCTTGTATTCCTTGGCATAGTGACTTGACTCACCTTCTTGACCCCGGCCATATCTATTACAATACAAATTACAAGGAAAATGAGGTCCCAACTTCCTAGTTTAAGTTTTATATGGTATCATCAAAATCTACTTAATAAATTTCCTAACAAGGCGCTCGTTTCTCTAGCGAGGATGTTGTATTTCATACTCATCTAGTAATAGTTGGGATAGTGGGAGCGACACTAAGTCGAGCTAGAGCTAGTGTCTCACATGCAAAGGATTCTCAAATTCCACAGCTAAAAGGAGTGAATATGAAATATTCCTATCATCTATATGAGATTGAGTGGGTATCCTTCACAATTACTTTTGTGGATGTTGATGAATCGATAAAATATGTGACTTCACTTGATGCCCTAAGTGGATAGTTGTTGCGAAGGAAAAGATGAGTCGAATGACTAAGAATAAAGTCTAAGAGCTTGTTAATCTTCTGTCTAGATGCACCATTTGAAACATGTGATTTTGGAAGGTCAAGTGCAATATAGATGGGTTGATTAACATGTGTGTAGCTCGACTAAGGACAAAATGTTTACGCCTATTCAAAGAGCGTAAATTTTTTGAGTTGTTTTCCCTAAGTGGTGAGATTGCCTCAATTTGCCTGATATGTTATCTATTATTGTCACTTTCGTCTAGGATGATTGATGTTGACATAGTTAAGTGAAAGTTGAATAAGGAGATCTGTGTGGATCACCCGATGAATTCAAGAGTGGAGTAAGAGTGCATTGATTGCTGATCAAGAAGCTCCAGCTTGACTTGAATCATCATTGATTTCATCGAGCTATCATTTTGATAGGCCCACGATGGTCAATTAATTCACTGAACATATGTCAAGAGTTGTATCTCACTGTATATGGCAAAAATGTGATGACTGGAAAGAACATGGAGTTATCGCCCCTCAGTGTTGGTTGTTGTTACACTCCATGGTCAAATATCATATTCTTAGTCAAGAAACGATATCTTTGGAAGATGAAAAGAAATGCTAGCTAATTTAAGTAAACATTGTCGAATGTTTGATGTTCGCTATGTGTGTGCTCAGTAAGTCGTGTACTTAGCAGTGTGATTGGTGAGTGGATATCGAAGTGATCCATGCGCTATTGTGATACCAACATGTGGATACTTAGATATCTTAACAGATTGGTCTATGATTTGCTAGAGGCGAATTTGGCATCTTGAAATGATGCGCATTGCGCGCACATCCATGATGTATTCTGTTGTCTTTGTGATAGTAAAACCACATTAGTGTATGGTTTGGGCGCCAAACATGGATGGTAGACCAAACATATTTACTCGAGGCTTTACTTCACTTAAGAGTTTTTGCGCATAGTTAATATTATTCTCAGACATACTTCTACGAGCAGTGTGGGCGCTCATCCCTTTTATGAGCCTTTGTTTGGAGAAATGCTCCAAAGGCATGTGAGTCATTAGGGATTAAGTAGAATTAATCATGTGGCCTTTGAGAACATGTTGTGATTAATGAGAAATGTTGGATTCTCATTATGTGTTTGGTACTGAATTTGTGAGTTGTCACCAGGCTTTGATTGGCCCTCTCACACGCAATCGCCACAGCGCTAAAAGAGCGAGCGGATGAGACTTAAAAAAGATTGTGTCGTCATAAGGAGGTTTTGCGAATGATTGCTTTCGCTAGAGAAGTGATGAAAGTTAATAAGTATAATTAACAAATGTCTTAACTAGAGGTTAAGATGAGATCTCGAAGTTGATCAATTATGAAGTATGTCCAAACTTCATAAAACCTGTTTGTAGCCGAATGTGTGAACTATTGTATCACACTTTGGGAGTGACTACGAGTAGACGTTTCGGGTGCTTGAATAGCGATCGACTAAGATTTATATGATGTCTAGAGCGTGACATACCTAAATTGAGTGGGAGCTCCATCATAGCATGTATTCATACTACATCTACTTTGAAGTCGACCGCTCATGGAAAGTGACTGAATGGGTCTCGCTTCAGCACTGTGAGCCCGTATTATTTTTTTGTACCCTTTGGGACTTTGGACTATGTCATGAGGTGTAAGCTTGATGACGCTACTTTAGCATGTATCCAATGGCCATGTGTGATTCGTCCCGTCAGAAAGCATGTCAGGAAAGCCGCTGCCGAAGCCAAGATTGTCATGTGGGGCCGAGGAAAATTAAATTGGTAACGCACTTATGTTCTATGATTCATAGCCCGGTGACTATGTTGAAATTTGTTTGACTAGTCATGAATCTAGAAACATATTTGAGTAAGTCGAAAGCATGCTCTATTTATTTCATTGAGGGATCTAGAGATGTTTGACCGGGTGCGACTACTTGGTTTGGGGTACATAGCAAGTTATTAAGTTGTAGGTTATGTTAGTTTTGTGATGACTTAATATAACTCTCCTCACCTATACTTTCTTTGGTCGCACGCCTTATTCTCTCGTATGAAAGAAGACGTGAGATGAGAACTATGAGGATGTGATTCGAATGAGTCGAGTCAAATATGTATGAGTGTGAGATATTGGGTGCAATTAGGTTACATCCATATTTGATATAATAGAGAGTCCTATTTAGATGAGGTTTATCTAGAAACCTCTCCCATGAGTACTCTATATGGGATATGGGATTAAGATATATATTGAGATCTCTCCCCAACAATATCGCCAAGCAATTAGATCGTCCCCTACATAGAAAAGAATATTCTCTCTCCTAAAATTTCTCTCTCTACGATTTTCTTGGAACATCACCAAAGTTCTCCAAGGTTTAAGGTGTGCATATCCAAGTAAATAATTCTAGTAATTATTTACACCAACGAAAAGGCGGTTCAGTGATCTTGTTCGTGGTTCAACCAACCTACGGGATTCGCTTCGTTGTTCGGGGTTCAATCAAGAGACGGCTTGTAGATGGCTTAATCATGGATCAAAAAGAGGCTTGTAGATGGGCTCAATCTCGCACGTGGATTGATAGTTCCGCCGCAAATAGTATTAGCGGAATGCAATTGCTCAATCACAAAATCGATTTTATGTGATCCGAGCAATCCGAGAATAGATCTTGAATCATAATGCGTATTAACATGAATTAATTAATTTGTAACAACAAGAAAGGATTAGGATTACCTTGTAGCGTGCTTTCAAAATCACTTGCGAAATTCCACGCTCCAAACCCTCAAGCCTTCTTCTGTTCTCCAAGAACTCAAAAATGCGATCTAAATCTCTCTTGTGTATGGGCACAAAATGATCGATAGATGTTATTAAGTAGGAAAAAATAATTAACTATGGAAACCTTTGCCAAAAGGAAAGTATTACTTTAGATAATATTTTGATTGGCAAATCAAATCATATTGATTGGCAAATTATATGATTTATCTTCTTTCCAAAATTATCTCAATCAGTCCATAATTAAATATATTGCACTAATAAAATATAACCTTATAATTTATTCCAGTTCTTTTTGTGGAGCCACCGTGAGTGACTTTGATTGGACCCCGATTAGACTAAGCTTCAATAAATTAAGTTTGATTGAATCAACTCTTGATCAATCAAAATAATTTATTAATCTTATTCCACTCCACTAAAGGGATAAGGTTGCACTCTTAATCTAATTGAAATTACTGAAGCCAATAATTAAATCCTCTGATTGTCGATCTTACATGTCACCCCATTGATCAACTAAATATTAAAAATAGGATAAAATGACCAAAATCCATTTTCTAATATTTATAAATCTCAATCCTCGTCTATCTCGACAGGTCCCCATGTGATTGTCATCACATCATGAATTCAACAACAAATGTCGAATTCCGAGCTCGGATTATCTTTTCTATTAGAAGAACACATGAGATCATGATCATGCCTATTAAATAGGTGACGGATTCCATATTGTGAATATGTTCCTTATTATTTCACTTTTAATTCCCAAATCATCGAGATATTGATCATCAATTTAATCTCACTCATTGATGCCTCAAAGAACTTCAGTTAGTGACCAAAGTTCATTACCCACTCGGGGGATTAAGGTGTCATGTAATGATAATCAAGTGAAATTGAATATATATTGGTCAATTAAATATTTAATTTCATGTGGTCTAGTCCATACATTTAGAAAATGTATTAACAATTTTATTACCAAAGTCAAGATAAACTTCAATAAAATTGAGACGATCTTGTCAAAATAAATTGTCCATATTTATTTACAAATCGTGACTTTAATTCTTTGAATTGAATTATAAATTGAATCTTTACGTGTTTAACAACTTAAACACTCAATTTATAATATCAAACAATTCGTGGACATACGCAGCTCAATATATATGGAAATAATATTTTATTCAAAATGTCAAGTACATAGTAATTTACTCAGGCACAATACTACCAACAAATAGGTATACCGATCCACCTTATATATGCAAATATGTGGTTTGTGATTTAAGTTTCGACTCATATTTACTTACGTGTCTTTATCTCTAAATTAAAATTGTAATTTATTTCTCAAAAAGGTTAATTCAAAATTAATGGTATCTTGTATTTACTTCTATCATACGTGCCACCCACTTTGACAGCCAATAATCAAAAATGTATTCTCTCAAGTCTCAAGTCGGTCAATAATTTCTGTTATAAATTAGAGGGTCCATAAACACAACTGGTTTGCAGTCAACGAATTAAATACACTGCCTCCAGAAAAGATAAAATAAAATAAAATAAAATAAAAGTCAACTATTTAGTTCAACTATATTGCTATCTGGCCGTCTGGTTGTTGGCCTTCCAATGCGATTTTCAGAGCCTAACGGGTCAGAAATCAGAATGGATTATACCACCTCGTCTAGTCATCTATAACTAATATAACTAATACCAATGTCAAAAGCATCTAAAAAATGACAACTAAAAAGTCCTCCTTTTGTATTCTATTGGAAACACTAAGAACAACCACCAAATTATAAGAACATTTATTTATTATACGTACACGAAATCAATTGACTAATCAAAAGTGTGGTCATCTTGAATATAGTAATAGTTACATATTTAGAGAAGAGCTCATTAAATCCACTGTCATTAAAATATTAATTATATTGAAATACTTTTTTTTTTGAAAATATTATATTGAAATACTTGAATGAGTTTTAATGTGATAGAGTTCATAGGAATTCGAATTTTTGCCTATGTTACAAACAAGCTTTAGTTCAAAACTTGTAAGATGTTTTTTTTAGAATCAAAATTACTTTCGTCCATTTATCACAAGAAACTTACAACTGATTATAACATCGAATAAAAAATAGTTGCAAGTTCTACAGATCTACACCCTATACAGATCTAAACAAAAATTTAACTTAAACAGATCTAACTGATCTGTTGAATCATAACTTTGCAAGGAAGTCGCTGGACAAAACACGTACCAAAGAACATAATCTCGCTTCTGTCGCATATCATCAGGTAATGGTTCATCTGAATCTTCTGAACAAAATCCCACAAATGGGACAAACTTATTTACTGAAAAGAAAAAAAACCACCTATTGATGACAAATAAAAGCCACTTATTTGGGACAAATAAAAGCCACATATTGGAGACGAATTTATTGAAACTAGAATATTAAAAATTATTTCTCCCATCCTCTATAAAAGGATGGGAGAAGAAAATTGGAAGAAGATGAAAAAGTAAAAGCGGCTAAGGTTTGAACTTGTAAGATGATTTAGAGAACTTGAGAGCTGAATTGTTTAATAAATTGCATATCTTTCAATAATAGGATTTAAATATTTCACAAAAACTCCTGTCAGACTGTCTAATGGGTCGACTGTTAGACGATCGACCCGCGAGGATCCTTGATATTTCCGTAATATTAGCAGTGGTGTTTTAGTAGTTTTCAAGGAGCACATGTATTAGCATTCCTTCTGAAATGTATTAGTCATCCTTCTAAAAAGTATTAACAGTTCTTCTGAAATGTATTAGTAGTTTCCTGAAGAGTTTTTTAGTATTTCTCCTGAATATACTCCCGAAATGTATTAGCAATCCCTCAAAAAAGTATTAGTAGTTTATCGAAAAAGTATTAGTAGTTCCTTGAAATAAATTAAATTTTCTCCCGAAATGTATTAAAAGACCTTCTGAAAAAGTATTAGTCGTCCTTTCTAAAAGTACTAGCATCTTTTGAAATGTATTAGTAGTTCCCTGAAGAGTTTTTTTAGTATTTATCATGAATATACTCCCAAAATGTATTAGTTGTCCTTCTAAAAAGTATTAGCAATTCTTCTAAAATGTATTAGTAGTTTCCCTGAATATAATTAAATTTTTATCCGAAATATATTAACAGTCCTTCTGAAAAGTATTAGCCGTCCTTCTAAAAAGTATTAGCAGTTCTTCTGAAATGTATTACTAGTTCCCTTGAATATAATTAATTTTTTCTCCCAAAATGTATTAACAGTCCTTCTGAAAAGTATTAGTCGTCACTCTAAAAAGTATTAGCAGTTCTTATTAAATGTATTAGTAGTTCCTCAAGAGTTTTATTATTTCTCATGAATATACTCTGAATGTATTAGTTTTCTATCGGAAAAGTATTAGTAGTTTTTTGAAAAAGTATTATTAATTTCCTAGAGAATATTTTAGTAGTGTTCCCGCAACGTATTAGTTTTCTCTTATAGAATGTATTAATATTTCTCCATAAAAGTATTAGTTGATACTAAGACTTTGTATCATTTAGTGCAATATTCATTCTTCATACCACCTAAAAAAACAGAGCATCATCACCACGAGCCATCACCAACCATCGCCATTTTTCCTTTCATGTTGGTGTTGTCCATTGATTAAACATTTGAAAAGAAAATCTCGTTCAGCAAAATCTCGTTCTTGTCCACGTCTAATTCATGGACATTCAACAAATCTCGTTCTTCTCCACCATTTCCACATCCGATTCAATCAAAAATCTTTTTTCGATCGGAAAATCACGAGGAACCACACTCGGATTTGCTAAATGGGGTGGAGGAGACAAGAAACGTCGTAACGCGCCCAGCCGCCGACGCGATGCGTGAAAGAAGAGGCAGAGGGCGACGAGGGTAGTGGTGTGGGGGCGAGATCTGTTTGTTGAATTATTTTTTCGCGGATACAGGTCAGACTTGCGAGATAGGTAGGGTAATTTGACCCGTCTAACGGATTTAGATCCTAGACGGTTTGACGGTATGAGATGCTCTAAATATTTATAGTCAAATTGATTGATTTCATGGTTTTAATTTGGGTATTTACACCAAATTAACTAATAAATTAATTATTCCCATATAATTACATTACTTGGCCCTTAATTTATTTTGGTCCAATATTCAAATATTCTCCATCACTTATCTTATTGGGCCATTCCGAATTATAGCTCATTAACATTGAGTCGAACAAAATTGAGTTGAAACAACATGTTTTTTTGTCATTAATCAAATTGAATTTTCTACCAATAAAAAAAAAAGAAGTTGAAATTTTTATTTATTAAAATTCTTAAAAACCGAACTCAAACAAAAAATAATGTGAAAAATAAGTGCATTAAGTCCACACTAGTATTAATTCACTAGTAGGACTAGCATAGTAATTAGTAACACGGTGCGGTACAAAATTTAACGGTCCTGTCTCCAGAAACCTTTAATTTGGCATTTTACGCCAATCACCGCAGGGACATTCCTCATTCCGTCCTCTCCCCGTTTATCCTGCCACGTGTACTGGGTCCCAGGATTCCCCCAAATACAGCCTACCGCATTTAATCCTCTTTGCTCCCCAATTCCCTCTCTCTCTTCTCTAATAATCGCCGTCAGCTCAAAAATTATCCGGCGATTTATACACGTATTTATTTTAATTTTAGTTTTAATTTATTTCTGAAACGCCATTTCTGTTTTTTTGGTTTCTCTTCCATCTGGATTAATTCCACTTGCCGTTAAGGATATCAATGCATTTATTGCCGTGAGATCAACCTCGTGATTCGTGCCAGTGTTTTTGAGGTTTTGTTTCATTTTGAACGAACTCTTGGTGGGTTTTCGATCTGGAAAGAATTATAGGGTTTTTTGTATTGTTTTTTTGTTTTCTTTAGCTGATTGAAGCTGGCTTTTCAGTGTGCAGAGATTTATTGATGCTTGTTTGATCGATAGATTGTTTCGGTCATCAAGAATCGGGTATTGGTGATCGAGAATTGGCGATGTCGGGACATTTGGATAGATTTTGCGATGCCTTGTAAGTGAATTTGCTTGACTTCTTGGTTATTTTTATCTGCATTGACAGGATAATTAGCTGACTTTGTTTGGTTGTTTGGGGTTTTGCTGTTTTAGTGAATGGATGCGTGATGTGAATAA